>PVKS010020113.1:0-13083 GCA_004027875.1 Aplodontia rufa | reverse complement strand
AATGAAATTTCTTGTTTTGCTTTCTCATCACAACATGAATGTGATTCAAAAGCCTAAGGATTCTTGATTTGGACACTTGAGTAGCAATCATATGATTTCAGTACCACAGGAGATAGATATGCAAGACTTGAAGAAGAGCTGGGCTTTGGACGTGTGGAGTAGGAAGGTCTGGGCAACATCCAGGAGGAAATACCAAGCTGATGGCTGCATTAGTAAGTCCGAAGCTCAGGAGAGAACATGAGCTGAACATTCTGATGGGAGCCTCAGCAGCCTACTATTTGGCAGCAAGTATCCATAGGGTTCCGTTCAACTATTTGTTAAGATGTTTGCTAACAGGTCTTCATAATTTCCAGGAGTATGTGGATGTTACCAGGGAAAATTGTAGGCCAAAAAATCTCTTAAAGAATAAAGAAAAGCATGATGATGAAAAGATGAGCCATGAACTGGGAACTATTTTAAGACTAACCTTCTCCCCAGAGGGGAGCGTCTGAGGAAATTCTCCAGAAAGCCTTCCTTATTATTGATTTCCACGCAGGAGGAATTTGAGGGGAGCCAGGTGGCTCTGGTGAGAGGAGAATTCAAAGACAGCTAGTCATTCCACCAAAATATTTGTATTTGTTGATGGAGTGGGGCAGATGGGAGGGTCAGGATGCAGGCAGCACATAAGCCAGGGTGTATAGCTTATGACAGGGATAAAAATAGGGGAGCTAGTTGAGAATAGTAGCTTGCACAGTGGACTATTACTAAATAAAGAACAAACAGGTGCCCACAGCTCTTGAGCTAGCTGGAGGGTCTACCGTGCCTCCTTCCTTGCGGCAGAGGGTGCTCCAACATGACAGAAAAGACTGAATCTCAGATTGTGGCTTCAGGAAAGTTCTCTCTCCTGGGGCTTTCCCTCAAAGTCCATTTCTTCTCACTTCGTAAAGCCCCACAGACTTGCTGAAGGTGAGCTCAGAAACAGCTCCATACTGAGACTCTCCCCTTCCTCTCAGGAAATCTCTGGCTGGATTTGGTTGCTTTATGGATGATTTCAAGTTACAAATGGGAATCAACGATGTTAAAAAAAAACTGAGAAGATGATAATAAAATGGAGTGATTAGGAACCATTTTTTTTATTGCTTTTTATTTATTTTTTCCTTTTTGGTTAAAGACTAGGTCAATGTTAATTTCTTCACCCTTGGCTTTATAGTTCACAAAGGTGAGAGACGGTGAGTCACTTGTCAGCAAGCTGGGAAAGTTGAGCTAGAAACAGCAACTCTAATTTTCACACTTATTTTTAATTATGAATAGTTTTTCTCTTCCCCCAACTTGGGAACTTCCATATGGGAAAATTCTCTGGACAAAAAGTCATTATGTAGAAACTGCATGCTAGAATACATAGATAGAAATAAAAAAAGATGATGGTGATACATAGATGGTAGAGGATAGATAGATTATATAGATAGACACTCTTGTTTTTCAGTCTCTGAAGTGACTTGGTTAAGAAGTGTTGACTGATTCAAAGACCTTTTATGGGAGTCACATTTTGGCACCTGAAGAGTCCAGATCCTTCAGGTCATTACCAGCAGTGTGACCCCTAGAATTTTCATTCTTTGTCACTTCACAGTGGCAGTTGCTTTCTATTTTCTCAGTGAAGCTAAAATAATTGTGATTCAAATAACATTGTCCTACTTTAGGACCAGTCACAGCTTGGTATGACATTCAAAGACAGAAATATAATTCCAGCTCCAAAAATCATTGAGAAGTAATGTTGGCCTCTACTGTACAGCTCTTGAAGACATCCAGTGGGGGTGGGACCCAGTAGGTTTTAAACAGTAGATTATAAATTAAGTTTCCTAAAAACCCTTATTAGAAATCCTTCCTCTCCCACAAATTCCCAGTGATCATACAAATCTTCACACACTCCCAATTCCATTCCCAGTCTGTCTCTTTAGAAAATTTTTCCTTATGCATAACAACTTATCTCCCCCCAAAAAAGGGTATAATAATACATGTGCGTGTGCGTGTGTGTATGTGTGTATGTGTGTGTGTGTGGTATGGTGGGTTCTAATAATTTGCAAATTAATATAGTTATTTTTGTTATATAGAGACTGAGCTTTTCTTTCTCATTGGGAACAAAAATTACAGTCATAGAAACAGAAAATTGTCTTTGTAGCATTACAGATTCCTTTCAAAGGTTATAAAGTTTGTTCCTACCCAGTTTTTTTTCCCCTTTAGGCCTGAGGGCCAATATCTTCTTAGAAAGGAGAGGAGTGGGCAGGAGAGGAAGCTGGGAGCTGTCCTAAGTGTATGCCTCTCTCAAGGAGCAGGGGAAACCTCATGGGAACCTGATTCAGAAAATCTGGCTTCCAGCCCTGAGAGGCTGCTTTCTGCTTTGGGGAACTTGGGTAGGTCACCTAGTCACATGGTGCCTCAGTGTCACTAATAGCAAATGTAGAGTGATGGCACACCAGTCCTCATCAAAATCAGCTGCAGTCCCTGTAAGTGAGCCTGGAGGCCTGGTGTTACACTTAAGGCTTTCACTGAGCAAGGCAGGGGTCCTGCTCAAACTCTTCACCCATTAAAAAGGGGGTTACCATGAGGCATACAACAGACAGCAGATATGGAGCAGCTTTGCATATCATGAGCACAATCCAATAATCTTTAAAAGAGACTATTAAAACCTCAGGATCTGGGGCGGGAGCTGTGGCTCAGTGGTTAAAGCTCATGCTTGATATTTGCAAGGACCCGAGTTCAAACCACAGTACCACGTACACAACTCAATGTCAAAGGCCAGATGAGAAAATAAATAAAATTTATTCTCTCTCTCTAAAAAACAAACAAAAAACAAATAAAAATTCCCCCAAAACCCTTAGGATCCAAGAAAAAGAGAACGGCCCTTCCTGCCTTGTGGGAGCCTCTCGGGTAGGCGTTTGGTGTAAAAGACTATATTTGTTGACTAGGGCTGCCATGACAAATACTGTGACAGAGAGACTTAAACAACAGATATTCAGTTTCACAGTTATGACAACTAGTGTTGGCAAGGCTGGTTTCATTCTGAGGCCTCTCTCCTTGGCTGGCAGATGGCAATCTTCTCCCCCTGGCTTCACAGGGTCTCCCTTTCTTAAAAGGATGCCAATCATTTGGATTAGGGCCCATTCATTCCAACCTCATTTTACCTTACTGGTCTCTTAAGGTGCTATCTCCAAAAAGAATCACATGCTGATGTACTGGAGGTTGGGGTTTATATGAATTCAGCCTGTAACAGGGCTGTCATCATTCTCTTTTGGTATGTTGATTTTTTTTTTTGTACAATTTTGTTATATTGGTAACTTGTAACTGCTTTAGTTGTTTTGTGAAGAGTCAGTCTCATGTCCTGATTTCTTTTGGGTTTGTTCACTGACAATTTGAACAAACGTTGGAATTCTGTATTTTGCATTTTCAGATTTTGAACTGGTTACAGTTACAGCCAAAAGCAGTATTGTCCTCAGGATCTTACTTGTCAATCTCCTTTGAGATTTGTTTATTGTGTTCCTGCCAATTCACAGAGAAGTAAACACTCCTAGTGATTCATCTTGGTTGATAACTAGTTTCTAAAAAGGAAAAGCCATTTCCATTATACATGATCTACTTTAAAGTAGTAATTCATTGTTACTTTTAAATGCCCAAGCCATTTTATGGTGACCACCTAAACCTAGTACTTTTCTGTACCTTTGTAGATCAAAGATAAATAAAAACTATAATTTTCTGTAGTTTCAACAAAAATTATATAAAAGGATGAAGCACAGAGGATAATTTCTTAGGAAATGCGTGCCTTCTATATTTGTTAGGGTAGCAAATATAGATTATAATTAATATGACATATAGATGAAAGTAATTATATACAAATATGTAGATTTTATGTTCTATGATATAAATGGAATCACTGGGACAGAAATAATTGAAATTCCATTAGCCTTTCAAAGTTTGCTCCCATAAGCAAACATGTAGCCTCCTCAATAGATCTAGAGATACCTGAGCCCAGTGGGAAGGGAATATAAAATGAAAAAAATCATCAGCTTGAATTGAAAACTCATCCTTCCATCTGAAGACAAAGATTTCCTTACCCAGTAAAGTGCTTCATGTCTGCATCCTTCAGTGAGGGTTCAATCTCTCAGAAAACCCTTCAGATTTTTGTTGACCTAGATGGCAGATTCCCCAAACACACCCTCCTGAATCTGGCTGCAGGTCAAGCAAGGACTCATGTCACACATAAAATGTCTTCTCTGAGAACTTTTTACAAGGAGCTTCTCATTTTTTCAAATATCAAAGTAACAATGTTTGTTAAGTACAATTATCCTAATTTTGGAGATGAGAAACTGAGCTGTAATGAGATTAAGTAATTTGTCAAGGTTATAGCTTTTGTGAGTGACAGCCCTAAGATTATAGCCCAGGCATTTCAGAACCAAACCCAGGTTGTTGAGGGTCCTTATATACATCTAGGGTATGGAGTTAGGTGATAGCTCCTTCTCTTTGTGATCTAATTGCATGACTGGTTTTATAATAAACGAGGAATCAGCTATGAGAGGAACCAGAGCATTATCTGCAATTGGTATCTAAATATGTATTTGTTTTTAATAAACTAAGATAGGAGAAAATTACAGGAAAAAAGTATAAGAAAAAGTTGCTGGATCCCTTGAAAGAATGTATCCAAAGCGAGAAGAACCAGAGAGGAGTAGTCAATCTGGAGCCTGTGTGGGTTTAGAAGTCACCTAATGTCATAGGGAAGAAGGCTTGTATGTAAACTCGGTATGCTCCTGTTGCTTGGGTCACAAACAAATTTGATGACTGTCTTGGAAGAACTGATATGGAGAGTTTCTGTTTTTTCAAAAGTGAAGGTTTACAGTGAAGAGCAGCATGAGAAAAGAGCTGATGGTCTTGAGGACTTCGCAAAAGGCACCAGCATCTGCTAAAGTAGAACATCACATGCCCTGCCCTGGGTACACACCACAGATGATACGTCCAGAGAGATTCACAAGAAGGTGGAGACAATCCCTTCAGACTCCCAGAGGCAAGAGAGAGGGAGAGGCACCCTTGGAATCTGCCTGATAGGTAAGTGTGATTAATATGAAAGCTGTTTCTAAATAACACAATGATCTCATTTCAGTCCATAGGCTAATGAGGCCCAGAGACATGTAGGCAACACTTGTTAAACTAAACTGAGTGACCTGAGAACCAGATCAAACAAACATCTTATGCACATTGCAATATTTCTGACTAGGAATAACAATTTATTGTTTGTGTCTGGTTAAAATGATTCTAAGGGTAAGGTTAGAATATCAGTGGTTTTCTAAATATGAGTTTTGTTTACTCTAATTCTTAGCATGACCAATAGTTTGTATAATTCAGAATGCCTATTTGAAAGGGCTACATTTCAGATGCTGTTTGAGATAGGTAAACATTTAACTATTAGAAGTTTAGGTATTGAATACTTTGGTTTTTTTATTTTTTCTTTTTTTTTTTTTTAAGAGAGAGGGACAGTGAGAGAAAGAGAATCAATTTTGTTTAGGTTTTCATGTGGACTTCTTTGCTCCAACACTTAGTTGTGTGCATGGTGCTGGGGTTTGAAGCCATGTCCTTGTGCATACCAGGCAAACACCGTAACTGCTGAGCCACCACTGCAGCCCTGGAACTGTGTATTTTAAATTTTTCTTGCCTTAGTTGCTCAGTGGTAACTGGGACCAACACCTGAGCCTATAGCTCCAAACTTCACATTTGTGTGAGGTGTTTGCATTCCAGACTGCTGACTCCCTGGAGAAATGATCTGATCTAAGACTATGTGAGCCCTAGGCCCACAGAGTCTGGACATTTTTTTGAAGAAAAAAGAAAGAAAAGAAGGACAGAAAGAAGGAAGGAAGGAAGGACCTTTTATTCCTATTGTCTCTCACTATGAATAGGTATCCAACACTGGGAGCATCTGGCTTCCAAGAATTTTCTACATTGAAGCTGGTGCTGTGAATTATTTCTATTTTCTTTCCTTATTATCTAAGGCAGAAATAAAACTTCTTCTAAGTATCATGTGTCATTTTGGTCTTTCTCCCCACTGTAAAACCTTATTATTTGGGCTGTAACATAACCCACTTCACCTTGAGCAAAAGAGAAATTCAAGTTCAGAGATAAATAAGTCTCTAGGCCTCTATTTAACAATGACAGTGGAGAATGAGTGATCAGGAAAAAATATATAATGTATACATATAAAGCTCCTTTTGAGTTCAGAAAAGGATTTTATTTCATTTTTCTCTTTTTTAAAATTAAGGAGTTGAGCTATTTTACAAACCAAAAAATGCATATAAAATAACAATATAATATGCATTTGATCCTAATCCAGAGTCACCCCAACATTGTCCACAACCCAGTCTCTTGATTCTTCTATATTTCACCCCATAACAGTTATAAATATACATATATATATATGTATATATGTATATTTTGGAATTTTCAGAATTAAATGATTGCATAAGTATTATTTGTCTTCTTTGGAGGAGTAAAGACTATGTTACTTTGTTGATTGTCTCCCTAAATACTTTAAATTAAGGAACTTCTTTATTAAAAACTATTATTTGTTTTTGTAGCTTATGCTGTGGGAAGGAAAGAAAATTCATTGCCTTAAATTTTAAAAATCAAAGCTTTGCTATTTATAAGAACAATATTTCAGGAAGGAAGGGATGCTCACTCGTCAGGGGTTAGGGACTACTATTGTCCTTGTTCCTTAGTACTTCAAAAATACAAGCTTTCCTTATAACTGGTGTTCAAGGTCCAATCCTTCCCCATACATCAGCATGCATGTTAGTTTGAGGAACTACTTTTGATATACAGAAGAGAGAGCCTTTTGCTCATATGTAAATAAACTTTTAAAAAGGAAGACAAATAATATAAATTTGAAAACATGGGGAAGTCACAGTGTTTGTTTAAAAGAACAAAGAGGAATATGAAATCCTAATGGGTTTTCAAAGGAGTGAAAACCTGAGAATATTCATGCTGATGGTCTGTTTGTTAGGGTCTACCACATGAGGTTCTTCTGGATCTGAAGGTTCTGTGCCATCTCGCCAAACAATGACTGGGTCTTTGAAGCATAACATATCCAGAGGAAAATTATCACCTCATGTGATACTGTTGATGATCCCATGAGGTGGTACTATTGTCATCCTGTTTTAAAAATGAGGAAATAACAAAGGGCTTAAGCAACATGTTTAAGGCCACACAACTTGTAGGATGGGAGAAAGGGTTTAGATAGGACTCCAAAGCCACCATATTACACCACCTTGAGAAAACTGGAACATTAAGTTGGAAAAACACTCCTCTCATTGTTGAAACTCACACATTTTCAATAGAAGATGGGTTGAATTACACCTAACTAGTAGTGGAACTGTTTCAAAATTAGAAAGATTTAAGAAGTCATACACTCTACAGTATATTTGATTAAAAGAATAACTATTTTGCTATAACTAATTAGCTATAAATTATTTATGAAAGCTGTTAATTGTATCAAAAATCAAGAGTTAATTTATTTTAGGTATTTAAAATTGATCTATATCACTCAATTTACATATACATATTTTGTTCAAAGTTTCAAAGAAAAGTTATGGAGATTTAGTTTTTTGGAGAGAATACTAAACATATATAAAATAATTCAATATCTTATAATAACAGTGTTGAATGCCTGCTTCAAAATATGAAATGAGACCAATCTCGGAGTTTTGAGAATTCAATGAACTGAATAATTAATATTTTTGTGGTTCAGGTAAATGATGTAGTAAAAACAAATGGCTTATGATTCATCATTTCATTTTACAAAGAAGTTCAAAAAGCATGTTCACTTTCTTTTTTCCTAAAATAAATTTATCTTTGAAATGGAAATATGTATGTTTTCAGAATTAGGATGATACTAACTTGATTAAGAGATGAATTTTTAGAAGAAAGCCAGTAAGCTTAGTGGGTCAGATACCATTCAAAGAAAAATACAGGTGATTTATAATACCTTTTAAGGAGAGATTCCTTGAAGCTACTATATCAAAACATGTTCACCCATATAAAGAGGATACATCATAAAACACAGCTCTATGAATTAGGGAAATAATAATTCTACTTTTAGGCATGCCAGCTCTTTAGAGTAAAACAGGACTTATTTTTATACAGTAACAGTTAAAATCATAAAGATGCATTAAATATTAATTTTGACAAGGAAAAAGGCTGATATAAAAAAGAGGCAAAATTCACAAGAGGATTATAAGTAAATATTTTTAGTTAAGTTAATAGTTTAGAATAGAAGAAATATTTTAATGAAAGAGATGAGTCAAAGTCAGGGAGTTAGTGATATAGAGAACAGGATTAACAAAATAATTAGAACATTCCGCTTCTCATGGGAGTAAAAAATGAGATTATGCCTTAAAAACTGTAAAAACAAATACCTTTTGGTTTTAAAAGTGTGTTTTTAAAATTAAACGCTAGAATTTCATTCTTTTTTTTTTAGTACTAACATAAGTAAAAAAAAGAGCAAATTTTAATTGTTAGAGAACTCACATTCCTACAACTTATCAATTCATTTAAAACCATAAAGGGAAACTAATTTGGAATTGTGATAATACATCCAAGCAGAGCCTGGATCTGGTGAATCATGTTCAGTTGGGAGATGCAACTCCCAACTCTCATAACTAACCCTGAGACCACCTCCGCTTGGACACAACCCAACTTCAGTTTCCTCACCTACAAGTCAATCGCTGATTTTTTAAGTCTCCCTCTGCGCCCAGCACTAGTCATTGTGTGAATATGAAAGCAGTGAGTAAAACACGGTTTCTTCCTCCAAGGAACAAAATTGCTTGTATCTTATTTCTTTAAGCACTTGGAAGCAGACAGGAAGTACAGGCATTATGAAGGACATAAGGAAATAGCTGGAACTGTTTCAACAAAGACTTCTTGCTTATAATTTTGAGCAGAAAACATGGACTATTTTCTCTCATTACCAGAGTGCATATTTTCTGTAATCAGCTTGGGTCCACTGTGACTTAGCACCCAGAAGGTTTCCCACAGAGTTGAGGGATACTGCACTGTGGGGCCATCAGAGTGTCACTAATCTGTGCTTTGTTTTAATCACATCATGCTCTGGGGGAGCTGGATTCAGGCTACTAAATATTCTCTCTCTCCACCTCATTGCTGGCTTAGACTCATCTTGGCTTGCCTGATGGCCCCATCATAGGCTCCATTTAGTTGTGGGCCCTCACACCAGTTTTTGGATTTTTTCTTTTCTTTTCTAGATATTTTTTCCTTTTTCTTTTTTCTTCCAGTTTTGTCCCTTTAAAATAAAGTTCCTTTATTTTAAAAATCCATTAAACCCACATGCTTAACATACTACATTTCTTTCTGACCCCATAGCTACTTCCTTTTTTCTTCCTCTATTCTCACACAGATACGAACTTCATTCCCAGAACCCTGTAATTTCCCTATTGTAGGACAAGGGTACTTTTCTGATAGCAGGTGATGTGACCTGGTCTGTGTGGTTCATCTTAAATACAGCAGAACCTTGTATAATTCCCTACATGCACAGTCTGTTGAACTAATTCCACACAAAATCTGTCATTTCCTGAATTAATAGGTTCTCTATATTGGCTCCAATACCTGGCTATTAAAATAAAAAGAGCAAATGCTAGAAAGAAAACTCCAGTATTCAAGCTCTTATCCTAGTTTGCTTCTTACAGAGATAATCACAAGGCCTTTTGGTATACAAGATAAATTAAATGTCTCTAGGTCTAAAATTAATCCCTGCAGTGAGAAAGATAGCATTCTATGACAACAGGGAAGGAAGGCTTCCCTTCAATTCTGCATGTCCCTGATCTCTCCTTGAAGGACATGTTCCGCCTCCACACTGATCACCCTCCCCAAGGAGGTGCCGTTCAGCTCTCATCTACAGGATCAACACTCCTCTACCCACTGAGACCCCACATTTTCAGTTATAGACCTTGAGTCATCAGGTCAAATCTGATCTGAGGTCCAACTACTAGGGAATGAGATTTTGCTTTGCTATTGTTTATGAGCAGATTTCCAACTTCCTTGTCCCTTCATGTCTGGGACATAAAGTGGATTACCAAGACATAAGTTAATTTTCTTTGTAATTGCAGACTGGTTGTCCTATGAAGTTCAAAGTTTGAAACAATCCTCTCAGGGACCAGAGTCCTGTTTTTGAATGCCACACTTGTACTCCTTGTTCCTGTGCCCTTCTCTGCTCTTCAGGAAGTGTAGAGAACTCTACCCTCATTTTGTATCTGATGCTACATTCCCCAAGTCACTTCCTTTTCCCTCCTGTCACACTCCTATCTTATCCTTTCTGTGTGTTAAGGTTTTTCTCTCCTGGATCCCTCTATCCTGTGGCTGACACTACTTTCTCTATTCATTTGGGACCCACAGAGGCCTGGTCAGTCAGTCATTGTACCTTTCACACCCTTACTGAACTTTCAGAAGCAAAGACTAGAAATCAACGCACAAATTCCAAAGGAAGTTAAAAATCACAATATGTATACATCATTATGCAAAATGAAGTAATTTTTCTTTCTATGCTCAGTGTCAACTTGTATTTTCAGTTTAATACCTTTAATGTTTTTGATATTCATGTGTCTGTTTTTTTTCATTTCCCTGGTTTAATGGAAGTAAGATTCATTTCTTTTTCTCCAATGAACCTTTTTCTTGCCTAAGTTAGAATGTTCAAGAATGGCATTGTACCAGCTTATTGGATTTCATATGAGATGAGGGCTCAAGAAAATACTTTTAGTTTTTCCCTTGATGAAACTCATCTAATATATATTTTCTTGCCTTAGTAAAAAAAAAAAATTACAATGAATGGATTGACTCTTACTTGGGGATTTGGGTTCCTGCATTGCTTTAAGGCATTTCATTTTTAAAAGACAAGTTTATTCAGTCTTACATACTTACTATGTGCAAGGCCCTTTATGATGAATGACCTTAAGAATCCAACAAGGGAGTATGGTACTCTTATAAAATAAGGCTACAGAATAGAAGAATACATTTGTGCTTTAGAAGGAACAGAATGTATTTGTAGGTAACAGGAATTAAAGAGGGTATGGTGAAAAACAGATGATGCAAGATGTCTATCCATCCATTCAGCAAATAATCACTACTTCTTAGGCCTTGAAATAAAGCAGTGAAAAACAAATACGCAAACGAAAAACCTCTGCTTTTATGGGATTCACTTTCTAGAGAGGTAGAAAACAGACAGGAAACAAGTACACCCATGTGCCCAGTGGGGTCAATGGTGTTAAGAGTTATGGAGCGGGGCTGCAGCGGAGGCTCGGTGGTTACAGACTTGCCTGGCATGTGCAGGTATGTGGGTTCGAACAAAAGCACCACGTACGCAATGAAGTGATGGAGCAACGAAAGCCACATGACAAACTGAATAAGGTTGATTGTCCCTTAAAAAATAAAAAAAAAAAGAGCTATGGAGAAAAATAAAGCTGAATGAGGGGGAATAAGGACTGTGGGGTGAGGATGAACCTGCTGTCTGACACTGGATGTTCAGGGAAGACCTGGGGTCGGGGGAGGGTGACCTTGAGGCTGGAACCTGAAGGAAGTAAGAGTGAGCATGGGAATAAGGAAGGGGAGAGCAACCCCGCAGGAGGTGCAGTCTGAGGTTTCTCAGAGCTTCTGGAACTTCTGCTGCTTGAGAGGACCAAGGAGGCCCAGAGGGGCCCAGCAGGACAAGCCTGGAGGGCAGCAGGTCAGAGCCTGGTGCAGGCAGGTACCGATCCAGCAGGTCCCTGACGCTTTATGCTGTGCGTCTCCCCTCGGCCCCCCTCCAAAAAAGTCTGTTTTCTGTATCTGTGTCATTCTTCTATAAAGGACAAGTGGAAAGGAAGGAAAGGTTAATTAAAGGTTCTGGCTAACAGGATTTCATTTAATTGAGGTGGAACTGTATATATTATTTTGTATTTAGTGATTTCATGTGGGTATTTTTCTCTTATAAATTAGATAATAAACAATCCAAAGTCATAAGTAGTCTTTCATTTTCTGTTCTATTCTCCTGAAGCTCCTGGATCCTAGCAGAGCTCACCGTGCATTACTAAAAGAATGAGTCCACTTTGAGCATTGAGTTTTATCCGCACTGTCAATTTTTCCCTGTTTTCTTGCATTAGCTCCTGCATGTCATTGTAAACCGACCTGGAATTGTAGTGAGATTTTAGCCACATATAGTACAAAGGAGATGTGGAAATGCTAGATGCATAAAAAAAGTAAACTTTCTTTTTTTTCCCCTCTGAGATGGGTCGTTTGTTTTTCCTTGAGAGTATTTATGGGCATTTCACAAGCTTCAGGTAGTTATTTGGTAGAGTGCTTTAGCACTCCAACATATCAAATATTGCACAAGGGAATGAGTCACCTAAGGTTTGAAAGCCTCTTTCCTTACATTGGGCGTGGCCTATTTCCCAAAGATAACCAAAGCTAGATTTTTCCAGAAATAGAAGCAGTCAAATTGGCATGTTAATCAAAACCTGGAGTAAGGAATGCCATTCCTTTATGTCTTTTTGTTTTAGCTTGGTTTAGTTTTTTTTTTCTTTTTTTTTATTAGATGTATATAGAGATACAATTGAGGAGGAAACATTATCAAACCATCAGTAACCAATGTATATATACTTTGTTATCCAGGGGTAATGCCAAATCATGGATGACCACCTTGGGTTTCCCCTGTTGCTGTTTCCCCCAGAAGAACTCTTGAGTTAAATGGGTATCTCTTGGAGGAATGACATCTGCTTCTGAGATGGTTCCCCCATCTTCCCAATCTCCAGTCTCCTAGGAGTTCTCCCTACACCCTCCCCCCTCTCCATCCCCCTCCCTACGCCTCCAAGTAACCTAGGGAGCCATCCCCCTATTGCGTTGAGAATCATGCAATTTGAAGTTATTGTTAGCTTAGCCATCTAACCTACTGCTTCCCCATGTATTCTAGCTTCCACAGATGAGAGAAGCCATTCAGCCCTTGAGTCTCTGAGATTGGGATACTTCACTGAGCATAATTCTTTCCATCTCCATCCATTTGGCTGCAAAAGCCATAATATCGTCTTCTCTAAT
>PVKS010020112.1:0-37354 GCA_004027875.1 Aplodontia rufa | reverse complement strand
GAATCCAGGGGCACTTTACCACTGAACTAAATCCCCATCCTTTTTTATTTATTTATTTTTTTTTTAGTAGACAGACTTTATTTTATAGAGACTAAAGCATAGGGAAAAGAGCAGACTTCCCCCTGAGTGAGAGAAGGGGACAGAGCCCCCTTTTTTTATTTTTTAGTTTGAGAAAGGGACTGGCTGAGTTGCTAAGGGTCTCAGTTGCTAAATGCTGGCCTCGAACTTGAAATCCTCCTGCCTCACTGCACCCAATCCCGTCATATAGTTACTGAGAGTAGAGGAAGGATTGCTCTGACAAAAGAGAGAGAAAAGAGTAATTAGGAAATGTTCCATGAAGTAAGTTCTAAAAGATGACGGGGTATCTCCAGAAGAGTGAGGGGAAAGAAGCATTTTGGTAGCAGGACCAACACTTGGAGAAGGACAAGACAGTGTGGACTCTGGTGTTTCTGCAGCAGCAGAACCAAGTCCTGGAGAGCAGCTAGAGACCAGCTGGGGAGCAGAGAGGAGCCAGATTTTTATTTTATTTCATTTATTTATTTTTAAAGAGAGAAAGGGACAGTGAGAGAAAGAATCAATTTTATTTAGTTATTTAGTTTTTCATGTGGCTTTCCTTGCTCCACTCTGTTCTGTACATGGTGCTGGGGTTGGAACCCACATCCTCACACATGCCAGGCAAATGCCACAACTGCTGAGCCACACCTCTCCAGCCCCAGGAGCCAGATAATAGAGGATGTGATATACAGAAAGGCCTAGGAACCACTGAGGGATCTGATCAGATCTGAGTTTTAGATGGGTCACTGCCAAATTGTATGCAGAGAGGATTTAAAGGGGATGGATTTAGTGGTGGACTGGCTCTAGTGTTAGGGCTATCTGGTTTTAAATCCTGATTTTGAAAAGTTTTGATAACTTTGGGCAAAAAAGAGAGAAGGACAGTGAGGGAGAGAGAGAGACAGAAAGAATCAAAATTTTTTTTTTATTAAGTTTTTCACATGGCTTTTGTTGCTCAGACACTTAGTTGTGTACATGGGTGCTGGGGTTTGAACCTGTGTACTTGTGCATGCCGGGCAAGCGCCATAATCATGGAGCCACCACTCCAGCCCTGGCATTTTTTTTTTTTTTTAAAGAGGGAAGGACAGACACAGAGAGAAAATTAATGTTTATTGAGTTTTTCACATAGTTTTCATTGCTCCAGCATTTAGTTGCGTACATGGGTGCTGGAATTTGAACCCATGTACTTGCACATGCCAGGCAAGTATATAACCACCAAGCCATCGCTCCAGCCCCCCTGGCAAATTTCTTAAACTCTCTGCCTTAATCTGTTTATCTGAAAAATAGGAATGTGATATCTGTCCTAAAGGGTCATGTTGATGGCACATCCCTGTAATCCCAGTGATTTGGGAAACTGAAGACAGAAGGATCAGAAGGTCAAGCCCAGCCTCATCAATTTAGTGAGGCCCTAAGCAATTTAATAAGACCCTGTCTCACTGGATATGGTGGTGCACAACTGTAATCCCAGTGACTTGGGAGTCTGAGACAGAAGGATCGCAAGTTCAAAGCCAGCCTCAGCAACTTAGACCCTAAGCAACTAGTGAGACCCTGTCTTGAAATATAAAAAGGGCTAGGGGTGTCGCTCAGTAGTTAAGCACCCCAATCCCCAGTACCACACACACACAAAGAAAAGTTTAAAAGGGGGATAGCTAGTGAAAGGAGGGAAATGATAAATTCATTTTAGGGCATAATAAGTAACAATGAAACACCCAAGTGGAGAATTCTACAGTAGTATATGTTTTTTTTCTTTTTTCTTCCCCAATGCTGGGGATCAAACATAAGGCCTCAGGTGTGCTAAGGCAAGTACCCTACCCCCAGAGCCAAATTCCCAACCCCATATTGTAGTACGTTTAGTAAACCATTACCAGACTGAGGTATAACTCAGAGCCTAGCATGTGCAAGGCCCTGGTTTCAACTACCAGCACTGGAAAACTTTTAAAAAAATTACTATGGACTAGTCAAATTTTGAGAAAGACATTATGTTGCTAAAATACTCCAGGTGACATATGATTAGGAATGTAATGATAATGGAGATAGAAGTACAATCAACAGAATTTGTTATGGGAAATGGGACTTGGGAAAACATGGCTTCTAATAAAAAAAAATTCCATGTTTCTAACTTAGATTATTGGGTAAATGATGATGCCAAAACCAAATTAAGAATAAAACTGGAGGAGCTGAAAGTGGCTCAGCAGTTGGAGCACTTGTCTTGCATGCATGAGGACCCAGGTTCAAACCCCAGCACTACGTACACAACTAAGTGTTGGAGAAACAAAGGCCAGATGAAAAATAAAGTTGGTTCTCTCTTTCATTTTCTCCCTCTTTAAAAAAAAAAAAAAAAAGGCCAGGCAATCTCTCCCTCTAGAGATGGCCTGCATTCTCTCTCTCTCTCTTTTTTTTTTTCCCCTAGGTCTAAGGACCGAACTCCTCGGGCCTTGCACATGCTAGGCAAGCACTCTGCCACTAAGCTAAATCCCCAACCCCCAGCATTCTCTCTTGAATAATGTACTCCTTGCTTTACCCCAAAAAGCTTCTCATAAGATGGCTGCATTCTTCCATGCATGTGTATTTACTTCCAAAAGATTTACTTCCCTTGAGTGTATATCTCCTTTTCTACATAAATCTGTTTCTGGCTAAAAAAAAAAGAGAGAGAGAAAAGGAAGGACTGGGGATGTCCTTCAGTGGTGAGAGTGATTGCCTACCAAGCCTAAGGCCCTGGGCACCACAAGAAAAAGAATCGCCATAAGAGGAGG
This sequence comes from Aplodontia rufa, assembly GCA_004027875.1. NCBI lineage: Eukaryota > Metazoa > Chordata > Mammalia > Rodentia > Aplodontiidae > Aplodontia > Aplodontia rufa. The sequence goes on along the minus strand of PVKS010020112.1, from coordinate 34,550 downwards.
AGGAGTGCTGGCAAATGTAGCTCACGGGTAGAGCTTTCCTATATGTGGAAGGCCTTGGGTTCAATCCCCATTACCACAACAAACAAACAAAACAAGGACATAGGAGAGGAGATGAAGGGAATGGAAGAAAGAGCTAACAAAAACGTTAAAAGGATATTGGAGGGGGGATGGAGCGGTGGCTCAGCAGCTATGGCACTTGCCTGGCATGCACAAGGATGCAGGTTCAAACCCCAGCACCACGTACACAATGAAGTGTCAGAGCAACGAAAACCACGTGAAAAACTAAATAAAATTGGTTCTTTCTCTTTCACTATCCCTTTTTCTTTAAAAATAAAAAATTAAAAAAAAAAAGGATATGGGAGGGACTGGATCCATGGTTGAAGAGTTTGCCTGGGATGCATAAGGACCTGGGTTCAAACCCCAGCACCACATATGCGCAACTAAATGTCATAGAAACAAAGGCCAGATGAAAAAAATAAAATTGAGTCACTCTTCCTCACTTTAAAAAAGAAAAAAAAGTATATTTGGAAACAATGTGTAATGGTACCATTATATATATACACGCTTTGAACTTGTGACCCTCCTGCATCATGCTGGGGTTATAGCCGTGGACCACTGAACCCAGCTATTGGTGCTGTTTTCTGCAGCAGCACCCAGTACCTGGGTTCAAGAACAGAGAAGACATATTATGTACATCCTGGATCATGATTTGTAGGTACACAAAAGGGACTCAAAGGGGAAGAAGATACTGGTGAAAGTTTAAATCTAACTTAGATTTGAAACTAAGCTAAGAAAGGTGTGATAAGATGCACAAAAGAAGTCTTCTTTAGGGGCTAGAGCCTGGAGCGGTGGCGTAGAGGATACAGCACTTGCCTGGCATGCACAAGGACTCAGGTTCAAACCCTAGCACCACATACTGTGTCAGAGAAATAAGAACCAAATGAAAAAATAATAAAATTGGGGAGCGGTGGCTCAGCGGCTTTGGCGCTTGCCTGGCAAGCGCGAGGACCCGGGTTCAAACCCCAGCACCACGTACATAACTAAGTGTCGGAGCAACTAAAGCCATGTGAAAAACTAAATAAAGTTGTTTCTTTCTCTGTCTCTCTCACTCTCCCTCTCTTTATAAAAAAAATAATAAAATTGATTCTCTTAAAAAAATCAACTTTAGTGTTTTACAAAAAGAAAACAGTCTCTAACTTAGAAAAAAATATGGGGTCTTGGAGTGGGGGCTAGGAGAGTTGGATCAATAATCAAGATCTTTAAAGGAACCCAGAATTATGCAGGACTGGGAGGAGATGAAGCCAAGTGCCAATCCTTGCAAGTTAGTAGCCAAAAATAGAGAATATGAAGAGTTTGACCTGATGGAATGAATTCCAAAGCAGGAAGGGCTGGGGTTGTAGCCAAGTAGTCAGGTATGCGTAAACCCCAGCACACAAATGTGGGGAGCTGGATTGTCCCCCGGGAGCCAATCAGGAGGAAGATGAGTGCCAACAGCTGGAAACTGGGCCCCTCCTCATCCGGGGACCCCTTCCCTCCCAGCTGGGGAAATGAGTAAACCACACGCAGCTGATTGCAGCCCAGAATCCATTTATTATCAAGGCACACAGGGTATTTATAAGGAGGGGAGAAGCCAAGGAATCAATAATCCTTTCAAGGGAGTTGCCAGGGGTTATGCAGATTTCGAGTACAGACAAACAACTAGGTAACAGCCTGTGGTTAGTACATTCCAACCCACTCTAATCTTTATTTTGCATAACAATTAGGAAGCTTAACAAAGCAGGACTTATCAGCTCTTCCAGAAGGAACTTAAAGAAATAGTAACAAGATCTAGTAACAAGATCGCTCTAGGGCAGCTGTTGAAATGGGGGTGAAGGCTACACCCCAACACACAAAATATAAAAATAAACAATGGAGTAATAATGGTCTGGAAATGATACTAGGAGGCTGTGTGTCTTAATTTCCCCCCTTTCTGATATAGGAGGGGAAAAAAACCCTTAGTTCAGCCAATGAAGTAGTGTCTTGGGAGAAAACTAACTGCTGTAATTTGAATAAATATGTTGGGGGAATTCTCTAAAAGGAATAAAGCAATGGAGGAGAGTGGAAAGCATAAGAAAAAGGGACTAAGGATGACAGTGACTCAGGAGGCTGATACAGGAGGATGGCAAATTTGAGGCCAGCCTCAGCAATTTAGCAAGGTCCTATCAGAGATTCTATTTCAAAATAAAAAAAACCAGGATGTAGCTCAGTAGTAGCGTGCCTCTGGGCTTAATTCCCTAGTGCCATAATAATGATGATGATAATAATAGTAATAAAAACATATCAGATCAATTACTTCCCCATCAGAACCTTCCAATGAGCCAGGCATGGTGTTGCACACCTGCAATCCCAGCTACTTGTAAGACTGAGGCAGGAGGATTGCAAGTTGAGGCCAGTCTGGGCAACTTAGCAAGACCTTGTATCAAAAAAAAAAAAAAAAAAAAAAAGGGCTGTGGAGAGCCAGTACAGTGGCACACACCTATAATCCCAGCTATGCAGGAGTCTGAGGCAGGAAGATCACAAGTTCACAAGTTGGAGGCCAACATCAGCAAAGCAGCAAGGCCCTGAGCTAGGCACAGTGACCCACACCTATAATCCCAGCAGCTCAAGAATCTGAGCCAGGGGCTGGAGTGATGGCTCAGTGGTTGCGGCACTTGCCTGGCATGCATGAGGATGTGGGTTCGAACCCCAGCACCCTGTACACATCAAGGTGTCGAGCAACAAAAGCCACATGAAAAGCTAAATAAAATTGATTATCTTCTCTCTCTCTCTCTCACTGTCCCTCTAAAAAAAAAAGAAGAATCTGAGGCAGGAGGATCACAAGTTCAAAGCCAGCCTCAGCAATTTAGCAAGCAAGTTAGACCCTGTCTCAAAATAAAAAATAAAAAGGGCTGGGGATGTGGCTCAGTTGGTTAAGCACCCCTGGGTTCAACCCCAAATACAAAAAAATAAAAAAGGGCTGGAGATATAGCTCAGAGTGCTTGCCTAGCATATGCAAAGCCTTGGATTCTTTTTTTCTTTTTTCCTACAAAGAAAAAGGGACAGTGAGAGAGAGAGAGAAAATCAGTTTTATTTAGTTTTTCATGTGGTTTTCATTGCTCCCACACTTCGTTGTGTACATGGTGCTGGGGTTTGAGCTCCTGTACTTGCACATGCCACACAAGCGCAGTAACTTCTGAGCCACCACTCCAGCCCTTGGATTTAATTGCCAGCAGTGCAAAAACAAGGAGGGGGAGCTGGGCATGATGGCCTATGCTAGGAATCCCAGCAACTCCAGAGGCTGAGAGAGGATTTCAGGTTCAAGGCCAGCCTCAGCAACTTAGTGAGACCCTGTCTCAAAATAAAAAATAAAAAAGGATTTGGGGGACTGGAGCAGTGGCTCAGCGGTTATAGGGCTTGCCTGGCATTCGTGAGTACTTGAGTTCAAACCCCAGCACCACGTACACAATGAAGTCTTGGAGCAACGAAAGCCATGTGAAAAACTAAATAAAAAATTGATTATCTCACTGTCCCGCTCTCTAAAAAAAAAAAAAAGGTTGAGGATGTGGTTAAGTGCCCCGAGTTTAATCTCTGGTAATAAATAAATAATAAAAAGGACTGAAGATGTGACTCAGTGGTAGAGTATCCCTGGGTTCAATCCCCTGTACAGCAAATAAATAAATTTGATAGAAGATAAAAAGGGCCTCAAGCATGCTTGAGGTTAAATACCACAAAAACCAACAAACAACAAAGCACCTTCCAAAGGCTTTCTACTTGGGATAAAATAAAAATAAAACCAAATACCTTAGCATGACTTATAAGAGCCTTTGTTCTCTGGCCCCTTCCTCTTCCGGTATTTGCTACCAATTCCATTTCCTTGTCCCAAATTTTCAAAAGAGGGGTTGGAGCTGTGGCTCAGCAATTACAGTGCTTGCCTGGCATGTGCTAGGACCTGGGTTCACACAACTAAGTGTTGGAAAAACAAAAGCCAGATGAAGAAATAAAGTTGATTCTTTCTTCTGTGCTCTCACTTAATAAAAAAACAAACAAACAACAACAACAAAAAGAATAGTTTGGCACTTACCATATGTCCTCAATAAATATATATTGGAGGAATGAATTGTTCACTAACAAATTCAGACCAATTTGTAAACATTCAGAAGAAACACACTGAGATTGACACTGTGAAACATACCTGTAATCCCAGTGTTTGGGGCAGCTGAGGCAGAAAAATTCCAAGATATTTAGCAAGACCTTATCTTAAAATAAAAAATAAAGCCAGGCACAGTGAGTGGTACACATGTGTAATCCCAGCAGCTCAGGAGGCTGAGAAAGGAGGATTGCAAGTTTAAGGCCAGCCTCCACAACTTAGACCCTAAGCAATTTAGCAAGACCCTATCTCAAAATAAGAAGTAAAAGGGGCTGGGGATTTAGCTCAGTGGCAGAGCGCTTGCCTAGCATGTGCAAGGCCCTGAGTTCGTCCTCAGCCCTGAGGGGGAAAAAAACAAGTAAAAAGGGGGGCTGGAGCAGTGGCTCACCAGTTTTGACACTTGCCTGGCATGCACAAGGATATGGGTTCAAACCCCAGCACCACGTATACAATGAAGTGTCGGAGCAACAAGTCACATGAAAAACTAAACAAAGTTGATTTTCTTTCTCCCTAAAAAAAAAGGAGGTGGGGGTGTTGGGGATATGGCTCAGTGGTTAAGCACCCTTGTGTTCAATCCCTGGTAACAAAAAGAAAATTTTACAGCATCTGCCTGGCATACGTGAGGACGCAAGTTCAAACCCCAGCACCATGTACACAACAAAGTGTCAGAGCAACGAAGGCCACATGCAAAACTAAATAAAACTGATTCTATCCCTTTCAGTACTGTCTCTCTCTTTAAAAAGATAAGAAATTAAAAAGAAAACGTTTCTTTTTAAGCACACAACGCCTCGTGTGTACTTATCAAGCACTCTGCCACTGAGTCACATCCCCAGTCAACAAGAGTCCTTCTTTTTATACTGGGGATTTAACCTGGGGATGGGGGTGGAGGCTTAAAGCTGAGCTACAACCCCCAGTCCTGATTCTTTTTTTTTTTTTTTTTTTTTTTTTTTGAGACAGGGTCTTGCTAAATTGCTTAGAGCCTCATTAAGTTGCTCAGACTGCCCTTGAATTTGTCTCAGGATCCCAAGCCACTGGGACTGCAGGGTGTGCCACCACACCCGGCTTAAGCATCATTCTTGACCTAGTGCCAGTTAAATATTGTACAGCTTCCAAACTCATCAAACCAATACTTAAAAGATACAAAACTCTCATAGGAGAAATTCAAGCATCAGCAGACTTATGGGGAATTTTTTTGGTAGAGGTAACTTACTGTTATTAAACTGACTCCATGTGGATACCACTTACTTAAATACACAAACAGAAGTCCTGGCATCATTCAGAGATCATGAGTCCTGGTTTGACATTTAGGACCCTGTCTGAAGTGCCATTTATAATTAGGGAAATCTGAGTCATCATCAGGCTGCTGCTATTGCATTTCTGAGTCATTTCCTTTTTCATGGACCCAAACTGGGTATAGCTAGTTGCAGGAAATATACATGATGGGCACAAGCCTGGAGTCCCAGTTACTTGGGAGGCTGAACCTAGAAGGTCCTATCCCAGAAAAAAAAAGAGAGAGAGAGAGAAAGAAAGAAACAAAGAAATATCCAAAAGTATAGAGCTTTGGCAGGGCTCTGTGGTACATGCCTGTAATCCCAGGCTGAGACAGGAGGATTGCAATTTCAAAGCCAGCCTCAGCAATTTAGCAGGGCCCTAAGCAACTTAGTGAAAACTTGTCTCAAAATAAAAAGTAAAGGGGTGGCGTTACGGCGCTTGTCTGGCATGCATGAGGACGAAAGTTCAAATCCCAGCACCACATACACAACGAAGCGTTGGAGCAACAAAGGTCACGTGAAAAACGAAATAAAATTGATTCCTCTCACTGTCCCTCTCTCTTTAAAACAAACTTAATAGGGAATTGCAAATGGAAGAAAAGTCAGCTCTGTTTCCGTCTTTTTAAAAAAATAAAAATAAAAAAGGCTTGGGGATGTGGTTCACTGGTTAAGCACCTGTAGGGTTCAATCCCTGTTACCAAAAAAAAAAAAAAAAAAAAAACAGTTTGAAAGGGACATCACAGATTATTGAGCTCTGTGTACTTGTTTTTACAAATGGTGAGACCAAGGTGAAGAGATCAAGTAGCTTTTCCTATACTCAAGGCCCCCTTCTTTAGAAGCTGATTTCAAAGCAAAATTGAACTCCATCTTAGATTTTTTTTTTTCAAAGAGAGAGGAGGAAGGAGGACAGGGAGAGAGGGAGAGGGAGAGAGAGAGAGAGAGAAAGAATCAATTTTAGTTTTAGAAAGAATCAAGTTTAGTTTCATGTGGCTTTTGTTGCTCTGACACTTCATTGTGTACATGGTGCAAACCCACGTCCTGGCGCATGTCAGGCAAGCGCTGTAAATGTTAAGCCACCACTCCAGCCTCAAGGTCACTCATTCTTGAGCTAGATAATTTATTTGTTGTGGGAGCTGTGCTGTACATGTCAGTATGTTTAACAGCATCTCTGTCCTCTACCCATAAGTGGCTTAGTTGGGACCATCAACAAAGTTCCTAGGAGGTCTGGGGGTGTGACTCAGTGGTAGAGTGCTTGTCTAGTAAATGCCAAGGCCCTGGGTTTGATCCCTAGTACCATAAAACCAAAAAACAAACAAACAAAAAAGTCCACAGGTATTGCCAAAAGCTCTCTTGAATCCCCTGCGTGAGAACCACTAAGGCTGACTTAAGGAAGGGGTTCCTGTAACTCAGTGCTGGGCCATTTAGTCCGTATGGCACTGCCTGCTCTTACCCTGAACCCTTGTACCTGGTTTCTTTTCCTTACCTTTCCCAGTGGGGCTACCACACCTTCATCAGATGGGATCCTCCAACCTCTCTACGCTCAGTGGCCCCGAAAGTGGCACCTGGGGTGAAAATGGGAAGCAAAAGTTTTTACCCTTCCCCTCTTACACTAAGGGGGTCCCCAGCTGGATAGGAATTTACATAATTGGTAAAAATAAGACAAAATTTGTGCAAGGCTTAGCTATGAATCAGGGCATAACGTCGTTTCTGGGCTGGGGTTTAGCTTGGTGGTAGAGTGCTCACCTCGAATGTGCAAGGCCCTGCATTCAATCCTCAGCGCTGCAAAGAAAAAACCAGTCCTTTCCTACCTTGAGGGTGTGCTGGGGTGGGGTAGGGGGGATAAAAGTGGGCGCACCAAGGGATTCTGCCTTTTCTGCACTATTTCTCCTTAACTCAGCGGTCCACTTACTTTTTGTAGCCTACACTCATCCTCACCAGCGCCTAAATTTAGACATGGCAAGCTGTGTTGTCATAGAAAGACAGAAAACAGATGGGTTGCTATGGAAATTTATTTAAACACAATCAAGAACATGGTTCAGACTGAGTGGTTAGGAGAGAACAGCAGTTCTTCCTAGGGCCTGCATTTTTTTCCCCTCCCTCTTTTTTTTGTTTTTAATTTTTTTTTAAGAGAGAGGGACAGTGAGAGAGACAGAGAAATAGAGAAATAACTTTATTTAGTCTTTCACATGGCTTTAGTTGATCCAACACTTAGTTGTGTACGTGGTGCTGGGGTTTGAACACAGGTCCTCATGCTTGCCATGCAAGCACCGAAACCACTGAGCCACCACTCCAGCCCATTTTCCCCTCCCTCTTAATTTGCTATTTCCCTGTCTCTTCTATTCACCCCACATTTTTATGATTCTCTCTCCTGGCCGGATTCCACTCCCCACCCATCAGTGATACTCTTAAACATCTCCTTCGCCTCAGAAGTCACAATATGAAGAACAGAATTATTTAAGTTTTTGAGCCTCAGTCCCTTCATCTGTAATATGGGAATAATGACAACACAAATTTTATATAGAATTTGTTAGAATGAAATCAGATATGAGCTGGGAATGGTGGCGCATGCCTGTAATCCCAGAGACTCAGGAGGCTGAGGAAGGAGGACTGCAAATTCAAAGCCAGTCTCAGCAATTTAGCAAGGCCCTAAGTAAATTTTTTTTTTATTGGTACCAGAGATTGAACCCAGAGATGCTTAGGCACTAAGCCACATCCCCAGTCCATTTATTTTTATTTTTATTATGTTTATTTATTTATTTATTTTGGAACCCAAGGATGTTTAAACACTCAGCCACATTCCCAGCCCTTTTTTATTTTGAGACTGGGTCTCACTAAGTTGCTTAGAATCTCTCTAAATTGCTGAGGCTGCCTTTCAACTTGAGAGATCTTCCTGCCTCAGCTTCTTGAGCTTCTGGAATTACAGGCGTGCGCTACCACACCTGGCTGTGTCATTACCAACTTGATGACTGTTCTATGACTTGGCCTATGAAGCATGATTAAATCACATAGACTGCAGATAAGGAATGGGGAAGAAGGTAGAGACTGATAAGGGACACCTGTTTTACACATAACACTTTAGATTTATTTATTTTTGGCAGTATTGGGGATGGAATTCAGGGCCTTGTATGCCAGGTAAGCACTTCACCACTGAGCTGTACCCAGCCTAACGGTACAGCTATTTATTTATTTTAAAGAGAGGGACAGTGAGGAGGAAGGAGAGAGAGAAAGAGAGAAACAATTTTTTATTTAGTTTTTCATGCAGCTTTTGTTGCTCTGAGACTTCATTGTGTATGTGGTGCTGGGGTTTGAACTTGCGTACTCACGCTTGCTGGGCAAGCACTATAACCACTGAGCCACCACTCGGTGGCTATTTTTTTTTTTTTAAAGAAAGAGGGGACAGTGAGAGAGAGAGAGAGGGAATCAATTTTTATTTAGTTTTTCACACGGCTTTCGTTGCTCTGAGACTTGGTTGTGTATGTGGTGCTGGGGTTTGAACTCGCGTACTTGCGCATGCCAGGCAAGTGCTGTAACTGCTGAGCCACCGCTCCAGCCCCTGTACAGCTATTTTTAAGGAACAAAAAAAATGTTTTTTTCTGTTGGTGCATTATAATTATAGAGAATAGTGGGATTCATTATGCCATATTTGTACATGCACACCCCAGCCCTTTTTATTATACATGTAGTGACCGCACCTGGGTACACAAAAATTTAATCTGGATGTTTCAGGTATGGTACAAGATATGATAGATATGAAATCCTAAAGGGAGACAGAAATGTGAATTCTTAAAACCAACTACCAAGGACCAGTTCCACAACTCATGAACCCTCTCATCTATTTCAAGAATATAGGGGTTGGGGATTTAGCTCAGTGGCAGAGCGCTTGCCTAGCACAAGCAAGGCCCTGGGTTTGGTCCTCAGCCCTGAGAAAAAAAAAAGAAGAATATAAAAAGTGGGCTTGAGCAGTGGCTCTGCAGTTATGGCTCTTGCCTTGCAAGTGCGAGGACCTGGGTTTGAACCCTCCACCAACTAAGCGTTGGAGCAACCAAAATCACATGAAAAACGAAATAAAATTTATTGTCTCTCTCTTTCTCCCCTCCCCCCACTGTCCCTCTCACTCTTAAAAAAAAAAAAATCTAAAAAGTGAAGACAGCTTTTACAAAAGAAATCTCCTTGTAGGGTAGGTAGTGAGATGGGGATTTAGGATAAAGGGAGAGATATGAGTCTTAACAGAAACATCCAAAAGCCACGGAGATGCAGAAAGCACAACAGCAAACCTTGAACAAGAGGCCCCTGGCCCAGGCCCTTATAAAAATGAGGGAAATATGCAAGCACTGGACCCAGCCCACAGAGGGGCTTCTCACTATCTAGACAGCTGCATTCTCCCTAGAACATGGACATGAAATTGACAGGCACGGGCTGCAATTCTTTATCATGGATGCCAAGAAAGCCCTGGTCCTGAGGGAAATTCCCTTTCCCCTCTAGGAACCCCTCCCACCTTTCTCCAGAGACAGCTCTTCTCCTGTGAAAGGTAACATGCCTGTAATCCCAGCTCAAATATGTCAATGTCTCCCTAAATTTGGTCCAGATGTGGCCTAACCAAGTGAAGTAGAAGTAACCATTACCTACTTGGTTGTGACTTGGACAAAAAGAGGGCCTATAGACCCTTTAGATTTCTTTCAATACCAACCACCTTCATGGTATTGACACAAAGAAAATTGAAAACTAGCTGGGAGGGGCTGGAGCAGTGGCCCAGGGGGTTACGTGAGTACATGAGTTCGAACCATGCACGCAACGAAGTGTTGGAGCAACTAAAACCACATGAAAACTAAATAAAACTGAGTCTCTCTTTCTCTCTCTCTCTAGAAAGAAAGAAAGAAAGAAAAAGAAAGAAAGAAGGAAAAAACTAGCTGGGAATGTAGTTCAATGATAGAATATGTGCAAGGCCCTGTGTTCAAACAGGTGGGATGGTTCTATAGGTGTATTTACTTTTATTTCTTTTAAATTTCGAGACTGGGGGCTGAGCGGCAGCTCAGTGGTTACAGCGCTTATCTTGCATGCACAAGGATGTGGGTTCAAACCCCAGCACCGCGTACGCAATGAAGTGTCTGAGCATGGAAAGTCCGTGAAAAACGAAATAAAATTGATTCTGTCTTTCTCTCTCTCTCTCTCTCTCTCTCCTTCTCTCTTTAAAAAAAAAAAAAAAAATTGAGGCTGAGTCTAAGTTGCCAAGGCTCCCAAATTGCTGGGATTACAGGTGTGCACCACTGCACCCAGCCTATGGGTGTTATTTTTGGGAGTGAAGTAGGGTTGATTTGATTTCATAATAATATGTGAATGCATTTACTTTGTTTATAAAACATGCAAATAATAGAGTAAAAATCTTTATTCAAGCCAGGCTCAATGGCCCACTGAGTTTCATCCCAGGTCCTTTTTTATTTTTAGATAGGGTCTTGCTAAATTACTGAGGTTGTCCTTGAATTTGCAAGGCCTCCTGACTCAGCCTCTGCAGTCACTGGATTACAGGCCTGCCCCACTGCACCCTGCCCCTGACTTGTCTTAAAAGTTTCATACAACTATATAGTTCTTTAAGTATATATCTCTATGTAAATATAGAATATACAGAAAGATACATAACCAAATTGAAACAGTGTTTACCTCTGGAATGAAAAGGACAACACTGGAAAGAAGACTTTGACCCCTTCCATATGTTTTTTTCAGTGCTGGGGACTGAATCCAGGGCCTTGCACATGCTAACCTAGTACTCTAGCAATGAGCTATGTCCTCAGCTGTAGCCTTTATTTTATTTTATTTTTTAAGAGAGAGTCAATTTTTATTTATTTATTTTATTTAGTTTTTCTTCCAAATAGTTGTGTATGTGGTGCAGGGGGTCGGACCCAGGTGCTCATGCAGATTTTCTTTTTCTTTTTTTTTGGTACCAGGGATTGAATCCCAGGGGTGCTTAACGGTGGAAAGGGACAGTGAGAGAGAGAGAAAGATCAATTTTATTTATTTTTTCATCTTGTTTTTGTTTTTCTGACAGTTGTATATGTCGTCCTGGGTTCAAACCTGCATCCTTGAACATGCCAGGCAAGCCTGAGTGGGAACATAGAAGAAAGTGCACAAATGAAAGTCATGCTGTATTCTTTTTCTGTGATGGAAAAACATCAGGATGAGGAGGCAACACCAATTAATTTTAAAATAGAGTATGTGCTTAGTTATCCTTTACCCCAAAATATATATTTTTTTTTTTAGAAAGAGGGAGACAGTGAGAGAAAGAGTCAATTTTATTTAGTTTTTCATGTGGCTTTTGTTGCTCCAATACTTTGTTGTGTACGTGGTGCTAGGGTTCAAACCCATGAACTTGCACATATTAGGCAAGCACCGTAACCAACCTCAGAGCCACTGCTTCAGACCTCCAAAATGGTTATAATCTCATTCTCAGATTAACAAACCCAAAGAGGAGGCAGAGGGAATGTGAGTGGGAGGTGTACCTCTGGGGTCCTGAGTGCCTGGAGAGGAAATTCTGGGGCAGGGTGGAGGCTGAGAAAGGATCTGGTCACCTACATTGTCCAGACATCTTTGTTCTTATGGCTCCATGGTATAGTGATGAACACTCAGCTCTGAATATAGTGATCTGAGTTCTGCTCTCTGGGAGACTTTTCTGTTAGAGAAAACCAAAGCTTTTACTCTGAAACCAGAACTTGTTCTCCAAACACACTCCTTCATTCAATACAGCGTGGATGGGTCTTTGGTTTGGCCTTGCAAGTTTCCCTCCATGTCCTGGGTTGGGGGATGGTAAAGTTTGTTCTGGGAAGGAAGCTGCGCAGGTAGGTGCTGCTCCATGTCCCTGCTACTCTGTGCTGCCATTTTTACTGCAGAGCCACCTCCCACATGCTTTCTTGCTGACTCCTCAGGAGTCTGGAGTCCAGGGAAAGACAGTTCTCACTGACACCCAGTCCACAGGGAAATTGGGGACACATCAACTCAGGGTGAGCTAGCCTGAGGAAACTTTTCCTTAAGCAGCATTTCCAGCCTCTTGCAATTCTGCCTACAGCGGGGATTGGAGTGTCAGATAAGTTACCTCCATCCTCAGGTGACCCTCAGAAGTTGGAACTAAAATGCATCCAGCACTAACAGAAAGTGGCCACTAACAGACATCAGGCCTCCGTCTACTCTAAAACTAAAACAGCTAAATCCCATAAAGCATGTACAAAAGATTTCTGTGCTTTGCTGTAGTCCACTCAGCTCAGTCCAGCGAATAAATGTGAGTGCCAGCCATCAACAGCTGAGTTCTAGAGAGACTGTTTGCCCTACTGGAGCTCAGAACAGAGTCCAAGCTCTGCTCCTCCTCCTCCTCGTCACCTCCTCCACATCCTGCCCATCATCCCTCTCCTCCTCTCTGTCCTCACCAACCAACCTTGTTAACACTCCTTATCTCTGGTCTTGCACCTCCTGCCACTGTACCATGCACCATGCCCCCTCCCACATACACATCATGCGGCCAACATGGTCAGTCTGATGCTGGAGTTCACTGGCCTAGTCAGTAAAGAGGAATGTTGGGTAAAAGAAATCATAGAGATAGGGATTCATGCTAATCACCATGGTTAGAAGGAATCTGGCCACCTCTGAGCCCAAATGTGCCACATTTTCCTACATTTTTCCCCAATACCTATTGGCACAATTTTTCTTTTATTGGAAAAATGATTTATAAAAAACAAAACTAAACTAAAAATTGAAGCCTGCTAGTGATGTCAATAAATAGATCAAAAAATAAATAAATAGATCAAAAACATTTTATTAACAATATTCCTTGGTTGCATAACAGAATTGTAGGAACAAATTTTGAAACTGACGAAGATAAATATACTTTAAGATCTGTTGCAGTGCCAGTGTACAGAGTATGGGCGCTGCAACAGCCTCCTGGGTCTAACCCAGGTTTCTCATTTCCCTGTATCTCAACATCCTCCCCAGGTCATATGGTATATAATAACACCTACTTCCTTATGTTGTAATAATTACAGGAATTAATTCTCTCAAAGATCTTATACAGACAACACACTGATCATTCTGAGCTCAGTAGTCCAAGAGGCCTTCCTCAGTGTACAGGGAGTCAGTGCTTCACGCGTGGCTTGCTGTTTGACTTAAGAGGCCGCAGTGTTTGCAATTGCCGTGGCCCATCATCAGAGTCAGGCGTAACCTTAAACTTTTATTTTCTCATCTTTACATTGAGGAATACGAAATACCTTGTAGCTGGGGAATTTTTAATAAGTATACGTCCCCGAGGAGAGCCTGGGATTGAACTTCCTTGGGGTAGACCTACCCCCTCCTCTGAAGGCACTGCCCATGACAGCATGTCCAGCTGTCCACCGAGTCAGGCTCATTTGTCTTTTCTCAGGGTGTGGAAAACACAAGGACATCATGGAGTCTATGCTGAGTGAGAGTTGCATTCCAAGGATGGGGAGCTGGCAGAGAAGCTGACACTAGCTGACAAGCTCAGGTAAGGGCGCTGTGTGCAGGGTAGGCAGGTGGGAAGGTGTATGGGTCTCCGAACTAGGGCTGTTCAGCTGGAGGAACTAAGGTTTCCCTTAGGAAGGAAGGACAAAGGGGCTGGAGCGGTGGTTTGCCTAGCGTGCGCTTGCCTAGCATGTGCTTGCCCAGCTTGCGCCAGTGCGTGAGTTCAAACCCCAGCACCACATACATGATGTCTCAGAGCAACGAAAGTCACATGAAAAGCTAGATAAAGATTGTTTCTCTCTATCTCACTGTCCCTCTCTCGTTAAAAAAAAAAAAGAAAAGAAAAGAAAAAGAAAAAAGAAAGACGGACAAGTCACATGTCAGGCACATCCACGAATATTTGTAAAACAATTATGCAACAAACAATATGGCTTATGAGGGTCTGAAATTGTTCCAAGTGCCCTTCAACAGATGAATGGATAAAGAAAATGTGGTATGTACACACAATGGAGTATTACTCAGCCATAAGGAAGAATGACATTATGGTATTTGCTGGTAAATGGATGGAACTGGAGAACATCATGCTAAGCAAAATAAGGAACCCCCAAAGTCAAAGGTCAAATGTTGTCTCTGATATGTGGAAGCTAGTCCAAAATAAGAAGGGAAAAAGAAAGAGAGAAAGGAAAACAAATGTGTGATAGAATTCCATCAAAACAGACAAAAGATCAATAGAGTAGATGAAGGGGACTGATGGGGAGGCAGGATAAGAGAAGAACAGTGTAATGGATCTGACCAAACTTTTGTATGCACATACATAAATATATACTACAGTGAATCTCAAAAACAAAAATATCTACAAGACACTTAGAAAAATAAGTAAATTGAAGAAAGATTAGTAGAGTCAAGGAGAGAAGCAGGAAGACTGGGGAGGAGGGAGGAGGATGTACTGGGGACTGAATTAGAGAAAAGTGAATTCCATGCTTTTCTGATTATGTCATAACTAAAAAGAATCAATAAAAATATATTTGGAAAAATGCATTTCATGTGGTTTTAGAGATTATCGAGCATTAAAAAATCACGTTATATAAAATTAAGTAAGTTCAAGTGAGCAACATAGTTATGTGGCCTTTAGTGGAGTCATGAAGTTATGCAAGTGCTGCCCCATTTGCTCTTAGTCCCAATGCCCTCTGAAAGAGAAAAGTTCAGCACCCTTTCACTGGGAAAAGTGCTGACTTCTAGAGCCAGCTGTGAGGGTCGTCGGGACACATTTTTGTGTGTGGCTTACATCCCATGCAGGCACAATGCACTATGTCTAGGTCCAATAGAAATGTCCTTGGCCAAATGAGGAAATTATGAAGGAGTTTCAGGAGATACCTGACATTCACTTTTTTTGTTTCTCTTTGACAGATGGTAAAGTAATTCTGCTTTGGGGATGTTCTCACAGAAATCTTTGTCAGAACCATATAATCTATTGTGTAACTCTGCCAGGCTTCTTAGAGAGAAAGAGAGGGAGAGAGAAAAAGAAAAAATAAGTTTTATTTGTTTTTTTCATCTGGCTTTAGTTTTTTTTTTTTGTTTTTTTTTTTTTGTTTTTTAAGAGAGAGGGACAGTGAGAGAGAGAGAGAGAGAGAATCAGTTTTTATTTAGTTTTTTATGTGGCTTTCATTGCTCTGACACTTTGCTGTTATGTGGTGCTGGGGTTTGAACCCTTGTACTTGGACATGCCAGGCAAACACTGCAACTGCCAAGCCACCGTTCCAGCCCTGGCTTTAGTTTTTCTGACACTTAAGTTGTGTCTATGGTGCTGGGGCTTGAACCCAGGTCCTGTGCATATCATGCAAGTGATGACTGAGCTGAGCCACCACCACTCCAGCCCCAAGCTGGACTTTACATTTAAATTACCTCTTGGCTCTACCTGCCAAAATTTCTTTATATTCTGGTTCTGCTATCCAACATATTCATTTTCCTTCCACATTTTTTTTCTTTTTCTTTTCGGTACTGGAAATTGAACTCAGGGGTACTTTACCACTGACCTACATCCCCAGTCCTTTTATTTTTATTTTTATTTTTTTTAAAGAGAGAGGGACAGTGAGAGAGACAGAGAAAGAGAGAAACAACTTTATTTAGTTTTTCACATGGCCTTAGTTGCTCCAACACTTAGTTGTGTACGTGGTGCTGGGGTTTGAACCTGGGTCCTCGTGCTTGCCAGGCAAGCACCGAAACCGCTGAGCCACTGCTCCAGCCCCAGTCCTTTTATTTTTTATTGAGACAGGGTCTCACTAAGTTGTGGCCCGACTTGGAACTTGAGACCCTCCTGCCTCAGTCTCTCAAGTCATTTTTGTTTTGTTTTTGTGGTGCTGGGGCATGAATCTAGGAGCACTCTGCCACTGAGATACAACCCTAGTCCTTTTAATTTCTTATTTTGAGATAGGGTCTCACTAGATTACTAAGGCTGGCCTTGAATTTAGGATCCTCCTGCCTCAGTCTCCTGAGTCTTTGTGAGTACAGACATGTGCCACCATGCCCAGCAAATAAACCTTTGGTACAAACATTGGACAGAACAGCACTCAAGTCAGAAACTGTTGGAAAGTATTAGAGAATTCTAATTTGGTATTAATCCATTATTAGATTATATGATTCTGGCTATTGGTCACTTTGCCTCCTCAGCCAATGGCAATTAGGAACCTGGTTCAATTGGAATCTGCAGGTATAGGCTCCATTGGCAGACTTCACAAAAGAGAAAGCTAAACTCTGTGTCCCCATGTCAAAGGGAAGAAAATTAGCCAGGTGAGGTGGTACATGCCTATAATCTCTACCTCAGATCCTAAAGGCTAAGGCAGGTGGATTGCAGGTTCAAAGGCAGCCTGAGCCTTAGTGGGACCCTAAGTAACTTAGTGAGACCTTGTCTCAAAATAAAATATAAAAATGGGCCAGGGATGTAGCTCAGCAATGAAGTACCCCTGGTCCCAAAAGAAAAGAGGAAACTTAAAATTGAGTAGTAAAATAAGTTTTATGCCCATTTCTTGGGTTTCTTTCATCTAGGTCAGTTCATCTAAGGGCCTGCTTCTTCAATTTCAGAACTTACAAAATTTCTAAAAAATTATAATTTGTATTATTTATTTATTTATATACATAGTAGGTTTGAACCCAGAGCACTTTACCATTGAGCAACACCACCAGTCCTTTTTTTTGAGACTGGGTCTCACTAAGTTACTTACCATCTGAGTTGCTGAGGCTGGCCTTGAACTTTCAGTCTTCCAGCCTCAGCCTCCTGACTCATTGGGATTACAGGCATGCACTACCATGCCCAGCTCATTCTTGCATCACCCATTTGGGTCAAGTAGAGTTCTGTTTGGCCACATTCTTTCTGGCTTCCTTTCGTCCCCCATCCACCTTAGAGTTCATAGACAAGGATCTCCAGTTTTACCTCACTCTTAATTACCTGTCTTCTGTTCTTTGGTCCCTCACCACTCCCCTTGTCCTAAATCAGTCTAACTTTTATGCTTATTTGTTCATTCAAGAAATATTTATCAGCTGGGTGTGGTGGCACAGGTTTGTAATTCCAACAGTATGGGAGGCTAAGGCAGGAAGATCACTAGTTCAAAGTCAGCCTCAGACTTAGGCCCTAAGCAACATGGCAATACCCTGTCTCAAAATAAAATATAAAAAAGGGTTGAGGATGTGGGTCAATGTAAGTATCCCTGAGTCAATCCCTGGTAACAAAAAATTAATCAATTTATCAGCTAGGTGTGGTAAAAGCTGATCACAAGTTCAAGGCCAACCTAAGCAATATAAAGATGCTATATCACAATTTTTTTAAAATTTTGGGGCTGGGAGCTGAAGCAGTAGCTCAGTGTTTGGAGCACTTGCCTGGCATACACAAGGACTAGGGTTTGAACCCCATACCGCATACACAACTAAGTGTTGGAGAAAGAAAGGCCAGATGAAAAAATAAATTTGATTCTTTCCCTTCTCTCTCTCCCTCTCTTAAAAAAAAATGGGGGCTAGACTGTGGCTCAGTGGTTACAGCGCTTACCTGGCATGCGCAAGGACCCAAGTTCGAACCCCAGGGTCATATATACAACGAAGTGTTGGAGTAACAAAGGTCACATGAAAAAACAATGATTTTTTTTCCTCTCTCTCTTACTGTTCCTCTCTTTCTTTAAAAAAAAAAAAAGAAAAAGAAAGAAAGAAAAGAAAATGGGGCCTGGAGCTGTCGCTAGCACTTGCCAGGCATGTGCAAGAACCTAGGTTCAAATTCCAGCAGCACATACACAACTAAATGTTGGTGAAACAAAGGCCACATGAAAAAATAAAAATTTATTATCTCTCTCCTTCTCACTCAAAAAATTACCCCTGAGTCAGGGGGGGAAAGATCTTCCCCAGCAATTCACAAGCTAGTCCTCAAATGAGTTTATGGCCTAAATTCATATTACCTTAAGTAGAAAGAAAAATTTCACATTTTTTGTGGTATTGAGAATCAAACACATGGCTTTGTGCATTCTAGGAAACACTCTACAGTAGACACTGAGCTATATTCCCAGCCCTCAGTATTTATGTATAGGTTGCTAGTATCACCAGTCACGTTAGAGGACAAACACAAATCCTCTCTAAAAAACTGTACCTTTAATTCAAATCTTAAAAAAAAAAAAAAATCCCTTGGAGGGGTTATAGCTCAGTGGCAGGACATTTGCCTAGTGTGTGTGAGGTCTTGGATTCAATTCCCACCACTGCCAAAAAAAAAAAATCCTTACAATTTCTTCATATGAATTCACACCTGGTGCCATGGCACGTACCTGTAATCCCTGCAACTCCGGAACTCTGGAGGCTGAAGCAGGAGGATCACAAATTCAAGGCCAGCTTCGGCAACTTAGCAAGACTCCTCTGTCTCAAAATAAAAAATAAAAAGGGTTGGAGATTTGGCTCAGTGATTAAGTACCCTTGGATTCAATCCCAGTAAAAAATAAAACCTAATACCCAGCTCCTCCTCCTACTACTACACAAGGAAATTAACTTTTTTTCTTTTTTTAGGGCACAGAGCTGATACTTTTTTTCCTCCTCACTCAGTCCTAGGAATAAAAAACCCAGGACCTTGAAAATGCCATGCAAGTGCTTTACTTCTGAGCTATATCCCTGGCCTGAATGTGGGCTTTTGTTGTTGTTGTTTTGTTTTGTTTTTTGATACTAGGGAATGAACCCAGGGGTCCTTTATCACTGAGCTACATCTTCCCCCCACTTTTTTCTATTTTTTATTCTGGACAAGGTCCCTAAGTTGCTGAGAGTCTCCTTAAATTACTAAGGCTGACCTAGTAATGCTGGTATTCCTGAGTTCCATAAGATCCTCCTCTCTCCTTCCATACAGTCCTAGATGAGAAAGGACTGTAAAATTAGACCTGGGGGCTGGAGCGTTGGCTGGAATGTTCGAGGACCCCGGTTCGAATCCCTGCACCACATGTACAACTAAGTGTCAGAGAAACAAAGGCCAGATGGAAAACAAAGTTGATTCTCTTTCTCTCTCTCCTTCACTCTCTAAAAAATAAATAAAATAAAATAGCAGCATGTGAGCTATGATGTCATTCTTAAAAAAAAAAAATTAGACCTGAATGATAGCTATTATTTAAAAACTTCCTATAGGGGGCTGGAGCGGTGGCTCAGCAGTTGCGGTGCTTGCTTGGCAAGCATGAGGACCTGGGTTCAAACCCCAGCACCACGTACACAACTGGGTGTTGGAGCAACTAAAGCCATGTGAAAAACTAAATAAAGTTGTTTCTCTCTTTCTCTGTCTCTCACTGTTCCTCTCTTTAAAAATAAAAAAATTTGGGCTGGAGCGGTGGCTCAGCGGTTTCGGCGCTTGCCTGGCAAGCACGAGGACCCGGGTTCAAACCCCAGCACCACGTACACAACTGAGTGTTGGAGCAACTAAGGCCATGTGAAAAACTAAATAAAGTTGTTTCCCTCTTTCTCTGCCTCTCTCACTGTCCCTCTCTCTTTAAAAAAAAAAAAAAAAAAAAAAAAAAATTTAAAAAATTAAAATTAAAAAAATAAAATAAAAACTTCCTGTAGATTAGTTCTTCAATCTACATTAAGCTTTCCCTTTTTGTAAAAGTGGAGCAGGGGAGGTAGCACAGAGGTAGAACATGTCTAACATGTGAAATTCTGGGTTTAACTTCAGCACCTCCAAAAAAGGGGGTTAGGGAGCTGGTGGTGTGGCTCAGCGGTTACTGCGCTTGCCTGGCATGCACAAAGACACAGGTTGGTACCCCAGCACCACATACACAATGAAGTGTTGGAGCAACACAAACCACATGGAAAAATGAATAAAATTGATTCTCTCTCTCTCTGTACCTCTCTGTCTTAAAAAACTCTCACAGAGTTGTTAGTTATCTAATGATAATTACCTTTTATTCAGTTCTAATTATGTGGAAGGACTGGGCCAATTGTTCATTTATCTTTTTGTTATATGGTGCTGGGATTGAACTCAAGAATGCTCAGCCTCCCAAATTACTGATTACAGGCATATGCCACCGTGCCCGGCGTTATCAAATTCTTTCCAAACAATGCAATAACTTCGTAGCTAAATTCCAAGGAACCAACCTCCCCCACAATTTGCCGACTGCATGCTGCTTACCAGAGTTAAGATGTCATGCATTGGTTATTTGGAAAATATTGGTTCACTCAGTTATGCAGACATTATAAAGGCTGAAAATGTCATTATCCATATATAATGTAATATGTTTCTGTGCATGTATTTATTAAAAAGTCATCAGAAGGTGCTGGAGTGGTGGCTCAGTGGTTGGAGTGCTTGCCTAGCATGCTTGAGGACCCAGGTTTAAACCCTAGCACTACATACACAATTAAATATTGGAGAAACAAAGGCCAGATAAAAAACTAAATAAAATTGATTTTATCTTTCTCTCTCACTCCCTCCTTCTTAAAAAAAAAAATGTCATCAGAAGGGGCTGGAGTGGGTAGCTCGGCAGTTGGAGCACTTGCCTGGCATTAGTGATGCAGGGTTTTTTGTTTTTTTTTTTAAAGAGAGAAGGACAATGAGAGCGACAGAGAATCAATTTTTATTGACTTTTTTTCACATGGCTTTAGTTGCTCTAACACTTAGTTGTGTACGTGGGTTGCTGGGGTTTGAACCGGTGTACTTGTGCATGCTGGGCAAGCACCATCTCCACTGCAGGGCTGAGATGAGGCTGGATTCTCTGCTCCCGCTGGGGAATGGAGTCTGGGCTGCTACAGATTCCAGCAGCCAAAACAGCCCACTTCTAGTGTTTGCAGCGATTCCCAGATAAAACTGGGAATTTGGGCTGATTGCAGATCCCTCAGGTCACTGCAGCCCAAGTGTTAGCAGCTACCCAACTAAGAGTTGGGATTTGCGTGGCGTGTTGCAGCTCTTGGTGTGGAAACACACTCCGGGAATTTGGCACCGATCTTCTGGGTCCTTGTCTCCCGAATTTGAAGAATAAAATCCACGGACAACCACGGAAGGGGGAGTAAAAGGAGTAGGATTTATTTAGGAGGAAGAGTAGAGACTCCGCAAGGGGGAGGGGTTCCTGGAAGCAGGATACCATCTAAAGGAGGTTAAGCCAGAGGTTACATTGATTTGGGTTATGAGCATAATTAACATTCATGCAAAGCAGGCATTGAGAAATGCATCAACTCCATTTGTTAAAATCTATGTAAAACAGGCATTGAAACTGGTCGGGAACACCGTCGATTAAAACAAAAGGTGGCAAATACTTCCTAGTATCCACCTGTGACCACCCCCATCTCTTAGTCAAGGACTAGGGTGAGTCTCAAGGTCTTTTTGCATTTGAATGCCCTGAGCACTTCCTGTCAATCACTCTCAGCCTCTACCAGCTAGCTCTTGGATTGGGGCCCTCTGTCCCGACTACCTAGCCATTTCACTGTGTCTCCTAATCTGTCTCATTAGTAAGGATATGGGTTCAAACCCTAGCACCACACACACAACAAATTGTCATTAACAATGAAAGCCACATGAAAAGCTGAATAAAAATTGATTCTTTCTCTCTCACTGTCCCTCTCTCTTTAAAAAAAATGGCCTACTTTTTAATTATTTTTAAAGTGAAATATGTATAAGAAAAGTCGACAAAGGTGCTGGAGCAGTGGATCAGTGATTATAGCACTTGTCTGGCATGCACGAGGACCTGGGTTCAAACCCCATACAATATACACAACTAAGGGTCAGAGAAACAAAGGCCAGATGAAAAAATAAATTCTTTCTCTCCCTCTTAAAAAAAAAAAAAGTCATCAGAAGTCTTTAAGGGCTGGGAAAATGGCACACCCTGTAATCCCAGCAACTAGAGACTGAGACAGGAGAAGGATCACAGATTCAAGGCCCTAAGCAATTTAGCAAGATCATGTCTAAAAAAGCAGGGCTGGGGGGGCGGTGGGAATATGGTTCAGTTATAAACAGCCCCTGGGTTAAATCCCCAGTATCAATAAATAAATAAATCTATCTTTAAGGCCAGGTGTGGGGGGCAGATTCGTGTAATCCCAGTTTCTCAAAAGACCAAAGCAGGCGGGTCACAAGTTGAGATGAGCCTGAGCAATTTATTGAGACCCTGTTTCAAAATAAAAAATAAAAAGTCTTGGGGCCAGGCATGGTAGCACATGCCAGTAATCCCAGCAACTAGAAAAGCTGAGAAGAATTAAAAATTCAAGGCTGCTCAGGATGTGGCTCAGTGGTATGTACCCCAGGTTCAAGCCCCAATTAACAACAACAACAACAAAGATGTTGCTTAGGACCTCACTAAATCGTTGAGACTGGCCTCAAACTTGTTTTTCTTTCTTTTTCTTTTTTGGTACTTTTAATGCTGGGGCTACAACCCCAGTCCTTTTTATTTTTATTTTTTTATGATTTAAGGAAGGCTGAATTCTTTATTTGGAATGAAATTTAAGGATGCTGGAGATTGAACCCAGGGCCTCCGGTATGCTAGGAAAACACTCTACTACTGAGCCACATCCGCAGACCCCCTGTAGTTTTTTTGTTTTGTTTTGTTGTTTTATGCAGGGGTGTGGGTGGCACTAAGGATTGAGCCCAGGATGTTACCAGCAGAAGTTGGGATGGTGTTTGGGTTCTATGGAGTTGAAGAATGAACACCACAAATGCCACTTATGTGAGCAAGTGAGCAGGAATTTTATTAAAAAGCAAAGTGAGAAAAAGATTCAGAACTCCTGGAGCAGTGTGCCTTCGAGAGGCAAGTGTCCCCATCACCAGTCCTTTTATTGTTTTTATTTACTTTTGGTACCTGGTATTGATACAGGGACATTAATCACTGAGCCACATCCATAGCCCCTTCTATTTTTCAGTTTGAGACAGGATCTCACTAAAAAGCTGAAGCTGGCCTCAAACTTGTGACCTCCTGCCTCAGCCTTCCAAGTTGCTAGGATTACAGGTGTGAATCCCTATACCTCAGGCTACTGCTTTGTTTTGTGCTAATTTGTCAGCAGTTTTACCCTCATTGCTTTAGCACGAACAATGTGAAAGAGGCAAAAACCAAAGTGAGTTGGAGTGGTGGCTCAGCCACATGAAAAACTAAATAACATTGATTCTCTCGCTATCTCTCTCTTTAAAAAAAAAGAGGCCTGGGGATACAGCTCAGTGGTCATTTGTCCCTGGGCTCAATCCCTGGTACCAAAAAAAGAAAAAAAAATCTTGGTAAGGCAAGATTTTTCTGCTCCCAAGTTTGAGATCAGCTTAGAAGCTTAGACAACACATAGAGACCCCCATTTCTTTTTTGAGGAATGAACCTTTCTTTCTTCTCATTCGTTCTTTCTTTCTTTCTTTTTAAAGAGAGAGGGACAGTGAGAGAGACAGAGAAAGAAACAACTTTATTTAGTTTTTCACATGGCCTTAGTTACTCCAGCACTCAGTTGTGTTCGTGACGCTGGGGTTCAAACCCGGGTCCTCGTGCTTGCCAGACAAGCGACGAAACTGCTGAGCCACTGCTCCAGCCCCTATTTTTAATTTTTATTTTGGGACAAGGACTCACTAAATTGCCCAGGCTGGTTTGGAACTTGAGATCCTTCTGCTTCAGCATCCTAAATTGCTGAGTTACAGGTGTGAGGCACCTCAAGTTTTAGGTACTATTTGTACAGAACCTTTAACAAAAAGATCTTTTAACTTTCAATTAAAATTAAGTTGACAAATATGGCATATAACAGGATGCTTGTTCTCTTTCTAAAGTTAAAGCGCCTTATTATCAAAACAAAAATAAGTACTCTCAGAAGAGGTGCTGATTCAGTAAGGCTTATATGGAAATAGCACGAGAGTGGACTAGAGATAGGATAAGGGAAAAAGTTTAACTGCGGAGCGGAGGATAAATTTTGCTTAGTTCACTTACATACAAACGGGTCTTGATGGCAGTCCACGGATTGTTCCCATTTCCTAACATTGTTGGACTAAGAGTAGTAGTAGCATGCTATGTGCAAAATGACTACAGATCCCCCACACTGCCCTTTTATTTAGCTCATATAAGACCTGCTCCTCATCCATTAGTGAACGTCCTCATCCCTTTTTCCCTCAACCTCTGGGTGATTCAGTGAAGTCTGATTTGGTCAATAACTAATAAACACAAACGTCTGGCACAAGGCAAGCACGGGGATGTACGCCTATAGTCCCAGTGACTCGGGAGGCTGAGACAAGTGAATCGCAAGTTCCAAACCAGCCTGGGCAATTTAATGAGACCCTGTCTCCAAATTAAAAAAAAATTTTTTTTTACAGGGCTGGGGATGGGGATTGGAGCGGTGGCTCAGTGGTTACCGTGCATGCCTGGCATGCGCAAGTACGCAAGTTCAAACCCCAGCACCAAGCAAACATGGAAGTCTCAGAGCAAGGAAAGCCATGTGAAAAACTAAATAAGCATTGATTCTGTCTCTCCCTGTCCCCTCTTTAAAAAAAAAAAAATTATGGGAGCTGGAGCGGTGGTTGCGGCGCTTGCCTGGCATGCGCAATTACAAGAGTTTGAATCCCAGCAACATGTACACAATAAAGTGTCCAAGAGATGAAAGTTACATGAAAAACTAAATTAAAAAAAAAAGGCCTGGGGATGTAGCTCAGTGGTTAAGAGAACCTGAGTTCAATTCCCAGGACCCGAAAGAGGAGGGGGAAAAAAGAAAAACCCTTGCACAAAAAGAACACAGGCTCGCGAATCAGGATTCGGAAACAGACGGAACCACCGGAGCGTCCCACGTGCCCGGAGAGGGGGAAGCAGACGTCCACGCGCCTACGAGCTCCGAGCTGCCGTTACGTAACCGGTAGACGAGGCCCAGTGGCCGGAAGTCTCGGTCCGGCCCCGCCCCGCCCCGGCCGGTAGGTGTCGTGCGCAACTCTCCGGAAGCCTCCGCCCCTTTTCCCTTTTATGGAGATACTTTTTTTTAAAAGTTTCCTGACGCCACGGCGTAGGAAGGACTGGCTCTAAAGCCGAGACCAAGAAGTACCTCTTTCACTCCTTACTTCCGCTTCCTTCAAGTAAGGAGTCAGGGCCTCCTCTGCTTTTCTCTTCTCAAGCAGACCGGTGAGGGCAGCGGCGTCCAGAGATGTTTGGCCTTAAAAGAAACGCGGTAATCGGACTCAACCTGTACTGTGGGGGCGCAGGGCTGGGTGCCGGTAGCGGCGGCGCCAGTACTCCCGGAGGCCGACTCTTGGCCACAGAGAAGGAAGCCACTGCCGGGCGAGAGGTAGGGGGAGGGGAAGCCGGCGCGGTGATTGGCGGAAGTGCCGGCTCGAGCCCCCCGGCAGCCCAGGCGCCGGACGCCCGAAGGGTCGTGCGGCCCGCGTCCATTGGCGCCGAGCTCCCCGACGTCACCGCGACCCCGGCGCGGCGACTGTTCTTCGCGCCCACCTACTGCGCGTCGCCGCCCGACGAGATGGAAGCCCCCGCCGCCATCATGTCGCCCGAAGAGGAGCTGGATGGCTACGAGCCGGAGCCTCTCGGGAAGCGACCTGCGGTCCTGCCCTTGCTGGAGTTGGTCGGGGAGTCCAGTAAGAGCCCCAGCAGGGACGGATCGCTGCCCTCGACGCCACCGCCAGCGGAGGAGGAGGACGACGAGTTGTACCGCCAGTCGCTGGAGATTATCTCTCGCTACCTTCGGGAACAGGCAACGGGCGCCAAGGACGCAAAGCCAATGGGTGCATCTGGGGCTGCCAGCCGGAAGGCGCTAGAGACCCTACGACGGGTCGGGGACGGAGTGCAGCGCAACCACGAGACGGCTTTCCAAGGTAAGGGGTTGATTACTCACCAAGGCCGAAATCCCTTTTTTCCATGTGCTCCCTGGAGCGGAAACCAAAAGAAGTCTGTTAAAACGAGTCTTATCCAATTTCTGAAACCAGAATATTCTGGCCGTGAGTCATTGTTTCCGCCCATCCTGATTGTTTTGGACCTGGCAGTTAAGTTCAAAGACCGGAAAGGGTGGGATGTCAATTGAAGTGGGGTCGAGCTGAGTTCTATAGAGCCCAAATAGCGACTTCCCCCGCCGTGGGTGGGCAGGCGGATCGTACCCTGGTTTAGACAAAGGAGGCCATGAGGACGTGCATGCTTTTCTTCCTCTCAGGCATGCTTCGGAAATTGGACATCAAAAACGAAGATGATGTCAAATCTTTGTCTCGAGTGATGGTCCATGTTTTCAGTGACGGAGTAACAAACTGGGGCAGGATTGTGACTCTAATTTCTTTTGGTGCCTTTGTGGCCAAACACTTGAAGAGCATAAACCAAGAAAGCTGCATCGAACCATTAGCAGAAAGTATCACAGATGTTCTCGTAAGGACAAAACGGGACTGGCTAGTCAAACAAAGAGGCTGGGTAAGTTCGAATTATGATTGAAGGGAGCCTAAGAGTGAAAATGCATTGGGGATTTTCTGAAGAAACTGGGACTACCCGCAGGTTTTTCCAGGCTCTTAAGAACTTCTGATGTTAAGAACTTGCTTGATGTTGATTTAGATAGTGGGTCTGTAGAAAAAAGTGGTGTGGTGCTCTTGAATTGTATCAAAAGTCCTGGTATTCTGCAGGTTATTCTTGTAATTAGGTCGGATAATCTTCAGACCAGTGGATTCAAACCCATTAAGAAATAAGTCACCAGTGTATGGTAATTTACATACGTTCCTAAGAGGGCCCATTATTGGATGGGCCTGTGTTTTCCACATAACACCCAGATGGTTCTGATGCAGAATTTAACCACATTGAAAAATAACATCTACACAGTTAAACTCCTGTGGGGATTTGAGAGTAGTAATTGGGGGCGGGGGTCTTTGACCTAAACAATGAGCTCTCGGTCCTTTTGTTTAGGTTGTCCTAATATGACCAAGGTAGTACAGTAAAATGACCTTTATTATTGGTTCCCATTTACTGAAGGACTTTAGAATGTCTTTTGCAGCCCAGGGATGAATAATAATTGGTTCATCACTGTTTCAGTGGGGGGTGTCGTAGATATTTAAATTCATCTTTTCTCTGTATATGGTGTTTTTAAAACAACAGAAACCCATACTTGAAAATGTGCTTTTCTTT
Organism: Aplodontia rufa; assembly: GCA_004027875.1. Taxonomy (NCBI): domain Eukaryota; kingdom Metazoa; phylum Chordata; class Mammalia; order Rodentia; family Aplodontiidae; genus Aplodontia; species Aplodontia rufa. Next base: position 7,128 of record PVKS010020112.1, on the reverse strand, counting down.
TTTGTTTTCTAGGATGGGTTTGTGGAGTTCTTCCATGTAGAGGACCTAGAAGGCGGCATCAGAAATGTGCTGCTGGCTTTTGCAGGTGTTGCTGGAGTAGGAGCTGGTTTGGCATATCTAATAAGATAGCCTTGTAAGTGCAATAGTTGACTCTTAACCAACTCCAGCCACCAAAACTTCTGTGAAATCAAATGTATTTATGAAGTTGGACTTCAAGCTGCCCAGGCTATAACTTCCCAAGCGTTTCACTCTAGCAACCTAGCCAGAAAACAAGTGGCAAGAGGATTATGTCTAACAAGAATAAATACATGGGAAAAGTAGTCCCCCTTGAAGAGTTCACTGTATGAAAGAAGCAGAGTTCACTTTCAGCAACATGCAAACTTTGTTGGGAGGCCATGGAGGAGGACTTTTAAATTTAGTGAAGGTGATAAGAATGGAAAACTTAATTTCCTTGTCTAGAACCAGAAGAGCGGCCAGTAGCCAGACTAGTCATAAAGTTCATTAAATATGCCTATTGAATTCATTAATTTCCTATAGTGGTAAAAGAGAAGCACTAACAGTGGCAGTGACTTGTAAAAAATGATTTAAGCTACTAGAAATTGAACTATGACTAGAAGCCTCAGTACTGTGCTACAGTAAAGGGAAGTTTATCTGTAATTAGCTTTCCCAGGAATACTGCTTGAATACAAGGTCCAGGTATTCAGGACTTTTATGCCTGTTGGACTTGGTTTGAATGATTCTTTATTAGCATAGTAATGGCCAAGAATACTTAACTTAAGGCTTAGTGAAGTTTGTGGAATATGCTCCATTTTTAACACAAAAACAACTTGTAAATGTATTTGTCTGTAAAAATGTATATATTTTTACAGAAAATCTATTTCTGTGAACCTAAAGGGAGGAGTCTCAAATTTACATTAGGTTTTTTTTTTCATACCCTTTTGAAATTTGCAACTTCCTGTAGCTAGGAATCTTATTTCTTACAGCTTTTCTATTCTAAATCTTGTCCTGGTTAGTTTTAGGGTATATACAGAACCAATTGTAATTGTATGCAATCTGGTTGTAGTGGGACAAATCTGATTCATAACTATGCAGGCTTTAATTTCTAATCTAATTTTGGTAAGTATTCCTTAGGTAGGTTTTTCTTTGAAAACCTGGGATTGAGAGGTTGCGGAATGAAAATTAGCCTTTTCATTTGGTTATGTGAGGTTTTCAATAATTGAGTCAAAGTGGAGTTTTTAAGGGTTTTTTTGGGGGGAGGGTAGGCTGATAATTTAAAAATAATGGGCTCTGATTAGGCAGCTACTCATTTGAATTCCTTCCATTTGACCTAATTTAACTGGTGAAATTTAAACTGAGTAAATGAGCTCATCTTTAAAGCCTTTACTGAAAGATTTTCAGCTGTTCCAAGTGGGACTTCTTAGCATTGTTTATAATAAGATAACATCAGGTGGATGAGAGACATTTGATCCCTTGTTTGCTTAATAAATTGTACAATGATGGCTTGGAAAAAGCAGGCTAGAGTCTTAACTGGTGCTATTATGGGGCTTGCTTGTTAAATGCAGGTTTAAGCCTCTATCAATAAAAGAAATACATTTTTTCTTTTCTATTAATGATTCCCAACTTTTGTTTTTAATTTTTGCATTGGCATCTCTGGATTTCAAACCTGACGAATTTACTTCTTGTCTTTCCTTGAAATATTTGCTGCTTATTCTGCTCCCTTTTCAGATATTTATATCCATTTCTGCATCTTTACCGTGCCATCCCTGAACTTTACTAGACCTTTTAGTTTTCAGCCTTATGAACCTAAGTGACCCCTTTTCTCCCAACCCATTTCCCCCTGACCAAGAGTGGAGAGACCGTTATCTTTTGTGAATTTTATCCTGTTGGGAAGTAGTAATACCATGGGTGCTGGAATAAGAACAGTCAGTGAGGGTGGGAGCGAGTCCCTTTTCCTTGGATTGATATTTTTCAATTGTAACTTTATCCTGTCTTTGGAGGAAAGGTTTCAAAAGTCCTCTTAAGGATTTTCAGAAGAACAACATCTTATATTGGCTTCCTCTGAAGTTTCCTTTGTATTTGAATAAGCTCACTTAAATTTTGTAGGAGTGGGCTCTGTTAAACCTGGAAGAGTTATATAAAGGCTGTTGGTAAGCTGAAGAAAACTGTTGGAACTAGGATCATTTGAAAGCTTCAGTCCCAGAACGTGACCTTTAGTCTGTGGACTCCAGATAAAAATAGGCATGAATAAAATGACTAAGAATGTAATGGGGAAGAATTGCCCTGCCTGCCCATCTCTGGAGCCATAAGGTCCTCTTGCTAGAGCTATTTTTACTTATGTATTTATCGTACTTGATCATAAAACACTTATTTATATCATGTCTATCTCTAAGGACCCAAGGCACTTTATGTAGTTTTTAATTAATCTAAGATCTGGTTAAGGTGACTAAAAGGCCTGTCTCCCCATATCCAGTTGTGGAAATTAGGCATGGATGTAAATTGGTGTTTAGAAGCACCACTTCCCAATTCACTAGGTGTGACTGCTGAAATACAGACCGGATCTTTTTTGGTATTTTGGGTCCAGAACACTGAGGGCTTAGGGAGCCAAATGGTTTGGGAAGGGGAGGTGACAGTTGATTTATAGGGAAAAGAGGCACGTGGTCTAAGTGCTGACTAGCTACATACTTCATGCAAATCCTCCAAAATGGAAAAGGGAGGGGCTGCTGGAATAGCTTTCTCAGCAACTTCTGTTTTGTCTTATGCTTCTCTCAGGGAAAAACATGCAGTCCTCTAGTTACTAGTTACGTCCATGTACATTCTGTTGGGGTGAACACCTTGGTTCTGGTTAAACAGCTAGTGCTTTTGACAGCTGTTGCAGTAAGAGGACCAATTAGAGATCAATAGGTTGTAAAATGTAGTGTGTTTCCCTAACTTCCTGTTTTTTCCTGAGGAAAAATAAATCACTTTTTTTTTTCAAATGTAAGGTGTGATATGGGTCTTTTCTGTTCATGCTTTTCTTTCCCCCTTAGGGAAGTCAGCTGAGCAAATATATAGATAATTTAGAGCAAAGAGTTCCTTTCATTTAAGTTAGGTGTTATTTTTGTTTTGTTTCTTTCCCCAAAGGCATAGACGGGTTTCTTTAGGAAAGTAAGATACATATTCAAGGAAGGATGTGGGCAATCTTAAGAGGCCTTTGGAGTAAAACAAGATGGACATTAAATGCTGACTATCTCCGGAAGGAGAGACTGCAGAGGTATTGGTTCTTTTAATTGAATGTGTTAACGCTGCACTTGGAAGTGATTCTTGTACTTAAGTTACACTACAGTTGATGCTCAAAAGTCAAAAACCCTGTTCTGGGGCTGGAGCAGTGGCTCTGCAGTTAGGTACTGGCATGCGCCAGTACACGGGTTTAAACCCCAGCACCACATATACAGCAAAGTGTCAGCAACAAAGGCCATGCAAAAAACTCAATAAAAATTGTCTCACTGTCCTCCTCTTTAAAAAAAAAAAAGTTTTTTTTTTTTTTTGGTATTGGGGTTTGAACCCAGAGACGCTTAGCAACTGAGCCAACATACCTAGCCGTTTATTTTTTTGGTACCAGGGATTGAGCCCAGGGGAACTTGACTGAGACACATTTTAAGACAGGGTGTCCCTAAGTTGCTTAGCTTCACTAAAATACTTTGATCTTGACCCTCCTCCCAAGATGCTGGGATTACAGCCATGTGCCACCTTGACTGGCTCCGTACTCCATATTCCCTCTTTTTTTCCATTTTTTTAAGAGACTTTAAATTTTTTCATCTGGCCTTTGCTTCTCTGACGGGTATGTGGAGCGAAGCAAGCACTGTTTGGAACCACTGAGCCACTGCTCCAGCCCCTATAATAAGTTTTTTTGTTTTTTAGGGCTGAGAACTGAACTTGGGGCCTTGCACTTGCAAGACCTGGGCCACTGAGCTAAATCCCCAAACCCCTAGAATAAGTTTTGAAGAAATTCTTTTTTTTTTTTTTTTTTTGAAGAAATTCTTGGTAGTACTGTTTTCCCCCCTTTTCCCTCTCCATAAGGAGATGAGAATAAGCAAGTCAATTTCAAAAGCTTAAGTGAGCCCTTTGAGCTACCTTGAAAGAGAGTAGAGTCACTATGGAAATGTGCAAATGAGTGGTTTGCATACTGGTTTTCAACCCAGAGCAGCAAATGGTAATCACCTAAACAGGATTCAGTATCTTTCCCCACTTAGCTTTGTGTTTAAACATCCATTTTAGCTTAGAAGCTCTTTTCTAGAGCTTCATTACAAGAAGGCAATAATTTATAATAAATCTGCTTCATTGGAGGGCTGGAGCAGTCCCAGCGGTTGAAGCACTCGCCTGACATGTGCTAGGACTTGAGTTAGAACTCTACCACATACACAATTAAAGCCCAATGGGGAAAAAAACAGCTTTGTACAAATACTTAAGCATACAGGAGTGTAGCACCCACTTAAGGACAGACATAAGGCCCCCAGATCTTGGGCTGGGACAAGTTCTGCTTGGTGGTCTTGCTCCCCTTTTATTCACTGATGTGAAATTTTCTGTGGCAATATTCCTTAGTTTTACAACTTAAAAGCTTTGATCAGATAGTAACTAGGTAACCTGAATCACTAGAGTCAGTAATCAACACTTCCCCTTTGACACCACTAAACTTTCAGTTCCTGTTTTGTAATTTTAGAGCCAGGTCTTTTGTATTGTTTAAAAAATATTATGGGGTTGGGGATTTAGCTCAGTGGCAGAGCACTTGCCTAGCATGCACAAGGCCAGGAGTTCGGTCCTCAGCCCTGAAAAAAAAATGTTAAAAAATTTTTCACTTGGGTCTGGGGAGTTGCTCAGCGATAAGGGTGTATGTGAAGTATTTGCCGGGCCCTCAATCCCTAGCCCCAAAGGAAAAAAAATTGTTTTCTTTAAAATAGTTGTGACAGCTGGGGATTTTTACAAAAATTAAAATGAAATAACTGTACAGCTGGTGTGTAGAATGGCTCCAGTAAGATCCCCAAAGCTCAGGCCAGTAATTGCTTGAGTTCAAGATCAGCTGAATATTCTAGTTCTTTATTTTTGCTTACATTTGTTCAGTGATTTCAGAAATTAGCCTGTGTCATGCATGTGCATGGAGGAGGGTGCTGGGAGGTATTAAACATCCCCAGCTTTCTTTTTTATCAGACGGTCTCACTAAATTTTCTCCAATTTGTGGTTTTCCTGCCTTGGCCTTGAAAGTCACTTGGATTACGTGGATGTAATCCACAGTGATCCATTTAGTTCATCTTGAACTTCCCACATACTTCAAAGGCCTCATTTCAGGATTTGAAAATTTGGGGGCTGGAGAGGACTGCTTGCTTGACATATGTGAGGACCAGGGTTCAGTCCCCAGCACCACATACACAACTAAGTGGAGGAAAGACCCAGATGAAAAAGTAAAATTAACTGTCAAAAAAATTGAAAATTTAATTCTGTGCCTCTTGATTTCAAAGTTAACAGTGTTTTGTTTCAGTGCTGTAGATCCATCCCTGGGATTCAGGCCTATTAGGTGAGGGAAATAGGGCTCTCCCACTGAGCTGTTTCCCCAGCCCATATTATTTTAAGTCACATGGAGCAGGGGGACTGGAATAAAGGACTGGTGATTTGGCACAGTAGTTAAGTACCCCCTCCCCAGGAAAAAAGGGCTGGGGATGTGACGCAAGTGGTTAAGTGCCCCTGGGGTTCAATCCCTGGTACCAAAAAATAAACAGATTTTGATTTTGATTATTTTTTGGTGATAGGTCTTACTGCAAACACCTGAGCTTAAGTGATCCTCTTGCTGCAGCCTCTTGAGCTGGGAAGCATGCTTCCATACCAGGCTACAATTTGTTTTTTCCCCTTGGTTGAACCCAAGGGCATTTTAACACAGAGCCACATCTGTATTTCTATTTTTTAATTTTGTTTTTTCCACCTTTTTGTTTGGTGCATTATAGTTGTACACAATGACGGGATTTGTCAATACATATTCGTACATGCATACGATTTTTATTTTGCGACAGTCTTGATAAGATGTTGAGGGAAACAAATTTCTGAATATAGGTCTGAGAGCACGCTACTCTCTCCAGAATTTTAATAAAGGACAGCCCCTGAAAGTAACTTAATTAGACCCCCAAAAATGCTGAATGGTGGCTGCCACTCTCCCTAATCTTGTTCCCGTGGGAGACTCAATTACTGCTATTCCCATCCTGATTCAAAAAACCAGTTTATTCTGGCCGCCCAGACTTCCCCACAGGCTGCATTCTTGCCCATGAGCTCATTGTTTTGGATTCTTTGCCTGTATAAATCCACAGCCACTGCCAGAGGTCTCAGTCCAGGGCCCCCTAACTGGCTGAGGCTGCATTCCATTCAGAATTTCACCACCCCCACTTGGTATTCTTCCCGCCCTCGTGCAGTCACATGTGTATGTTTATTCAAGTTGCAGGGGACAAGGTGTGCTGGGAAAGAGCCAAGGAAGGAAAAAAATGTTTAACTGTTAGTTTTGCCCTAGATTAGATGAGTTTTCCACTTTATTTTTTGGTACCAGGGATTGAATGCAGGAACACTTAGCCACTAAGCCCTTTGTTGTTGTTTTTTTTTTTTAAAGAGAATTTATTTTTTCATTTGATTTTTGTTTCTTGGACACTTAGTTGTGTATGTGGTACTGGGGTTTGAATCCGGGACCTCATGCATGCCAGGCAAGCGCTCTATCACTGAGTTATCACTTCAGCCTTGCTGCTTTTTAAAGAGAAAAATCAATTTTATTTTTTTCATCTGTCCTTTGTTTACCATGCGCTAGTTGTATATGTGGTGCTGGGGTTTGAACCCGGGTCCTTGTGCAGGCTAGGCAAACGTTCCAAGTGCCGAGCCACCGCTCCAGCCCTGCTTTGGCCTTTTGTAAAATATTTTGAGACAGGGTTTCCTTGAGTTGCTGAGGCTGACCTTGAATGTGTAATTCTTCTGCCTCAGCCTTCTAAGAGCCACTGGGATAATAGGCATGTATCACCATGCCCGGCTCCACATTCAGGCCAGGGATAATAGCTCACAAAGGATATAGCTGCTGTTGCTGCTGCTGCTGCTGCTCCTCCTCCTCCTCCTCCTCCTCCTCCTCCTCCT
>PVKS010020111.1:0-37367 GCA_004027875.1 Aplodontia rufa | reverse complement strand
ATCTTTCGTTTTATTCTTTCCCAAATTTAATAGGTACATATCTAGTTTTAATTCTCTTAATGATCACTTCTGAGATTTTCATAATTATTATTTTTGTTTTCATTTTCATTGGTTCTTTTTAGATATGCATGACAATAGAATATACAATGACATTATAGCATGGGGTATAACTTTTCTAATTGAATCCCCTGTGTTTCTCCTTCCCCTCTCTTCCTCTCCCTTTCCCGTTAAATATTCTTAAACATATATCTATCAGTCTAACAAAGTCTTGGAGATATAATTTAAAATCCAGCGCTAACTACAAAAGTGATCAGACTTCCATTTAAATCCAGTCTTTGCTGATAGTATCCATGTATGTTTCTATTTCTTCTGTTTCCCTTGAAGGATTATTTTATAATTAATTTGCAATATAGAAACAGAACTTCAAATATTGCTAACAGTTTGAAGTGAAAGTTATTGTGCCACACTCTACATATTTCATGTATTAACTCATTTAATTTTCACGGAATCTCTCCACAATGGGTATTAGGGTTCTCATTTTACACTGGTAAATTGAGCTTCATGAAAGGTAAACTAGATCTCAAGGTCATACAGCTACTAAGATCAGACTGAGAGTCACTTCTTTCTGACCTCAAACCAATCATCCTATTACCAAACAAAGGAGGAAAAAAGGTAACATTTTATAAGTTCTCTAAGTTCTGAGTCATATGAACTTAGGAGTTGCATTTTGAAAGCAAAGTGTTTACAAAGTTCAATTACTACTGTTACTGTCATCCTGATTCTACCCTCACAAAAAGCATGTGGCACGCCTTGCCTACCCCTCCTCCTTGCCCTGAACCCCTCTCATCACCCCCTTCTCGCCCAGGCCGTAGCCTAGCCCTGTGCAGCAGAAAGTCCTTGAGTCACAGTAAGGCTTTCATTGCTCTGAATTGAGGGATGGTAGTAGAAGGAGGTAAACCTCCTCCTGTTATGTGAGAGCAGATTCTCACTGCTCCTAGCAACACCACCTGACGCTGTGGCTTGGATCTTGAATGTCCCCGAAGGCCCAAGTATTAAAACCACATTCTCCAGCCTGCACTCCTAGCAGGTAGTGTGACTTAGTACCTGAAACTTCCCTCCTTCTGCACTGATTATCTCAGGTACTTTTCCACAGTGAAGGAACCCTAACTAACACACATGAACAGGCCACAGATGATGTTCTGCCAGACAGACTCATCAACTGGCAATGGTGTAATTGCTTCCCAGTAGCAAATAAAATTTAAACGTTAGTACTGAGTGACGGTAGAGTTATGAACTTTCATCCTGTGTCTCCATGGGGGTTTTAACTTGAAAAAACAAATTCAAAATTGGTTCAGAGATGTTTGGCATTAAAAATAAAAATTCCTGGGGCTGGAGCAGTGGTTCAGTGGTTGTGGTGCTTGCCTGGCATGCACGACAACGTGGATTTGAACCCCAGCACCATATACACAAAGAAGTGTTGGAGCAACACAAAACTAGATGAAAAACTTAAAAAAGTTGATTCTCTCTTTCTCTCTCTCACTGTCCATCTCTCTCAAAAAAAAAAAAAAAATCCCAACCACGTCCAACCATGTCCAACCAAGTCCACTAAGTGAAATCAAGACTCTTGGGTCATAGAACTGAAAAGGTTAAAATTTGTGGGTTACTTTAACAGATGCGGAATGATGGTTGCATGTTGCAGGAACAAGAATATTAGTGCCAAACATACCTGTGAACTGCTGGGTATGTCACTCAACTCTCTGCACTTCAATTAACTCATCTATTCAATAGGAATAAGAATACCTATGCTGCGAAGTACAATGAGGACAATGGAGAGCTACCAGCATCTAGCAAATGTTTGATGAGTAACACCACTATCATTTCTGTTTTTACTGCTGCGCGAAATGCTTTCCCTTCTGGGTATCTGTGGTGATTGTTCAGCAAAAACAAATCACCCAAGTGCCACTACCTCGGCCAGTGGAGCCCTGTTAGCTCTAATGCACAGATTATAAACTACTTAGTTGATTTACACTTTGCTGTAGCTGGAGAGAAATATTTACTGGGAAGATTAAATTGAATTAAAACAATCAGATTAAAAGGAGCCGGGGGCGGCCCCTCAGTCCAGCAAGGGACAAGTAGCAACTCATGCCAGCAGCTTGACTAATTCAGCAGTAACATGAGCAGGTGAGACTGCAACTGCGGGAGGGACAGAAAGCAGAGGAGCCTTTTCCTCTTCACACTGGATTTGGGCCATAGCTCTGGGGACAGACTCGACTCGCTAGTTCAGACCCATGTAGATAAGGAATGTGAAGTCTGAACGAGAGAACATGTGCTGAAACAGCCAAGAGTAGGAAGTTGAAGTTTCCATCGCAGGTGGTGACATCTTATAAAGAAGTCGTTTCTCCAAGATGAAATGGGGAGTTAGCCGTTTATAATTCAGAGCAGATTTTCTTATAAACGAAATTTTATATTCAGTGATCAGCCTCCCAGGTTGGCCACACAGGCATTTCCAATTCAAAGGCATAATATGGAATGTACCACACACCAACAACATTAAGCCCAGGAAAACAGTGTTCCATTGCCTGATTCTTTGTTGGCTTGCTTGCATTTTGTAAGATCACATAGAGTCACATTCTCCTAGGATACCATTTTTTTAAATATTCTGTGTAGTGATTATAAAGAGCACTATTAAAATGACATGGCTTTCTTCTATCAATATTCTGGAACCTTTAGTAGAACTTAACACTGTATTAGCACAATTATGTCAAGGAAATACTGTATAACCCAAAATTCAATAAACTGTGTTCCATAGTTCAATATTTTAAGAGATGTTAAAGTTTTGGGGAGAAAAAGAAAAAGGAAGATACTTTGTAAAATAAATTTGAGAAATGTATCACACTTCTACTCCTGGAGATTTGCGACACCCTCAGCTTTTGAAGAGTCAAAGATAAGAGACTTTTGAAACTTTACATCATCAGCTATTATTAACTATTGATTAAATACATATCAAGCTTTTGTTTCTTATCATCCTATTTAAAATCCTGTGAATAATGTTCAAATCTCTAGATTGGAAACTTGTCCCTATCCTATAGTATAGATGCCATACAACATCCACAGCAGAAAAAGCTCCTCTTGCTGCTGCATCCTGTACTAAAATAATAAAGATATTTTGCCATGGATCAGAGATTGCCTGAGCATTTACAGACTGTCCTGAGAAGGTGATGATTTTACCTAACTTCTAATTGAGGGGAAAATAAAATTTAAGGTTCTTGAACAGGGGTCATAACTCTTCCTCCCTTTCACCTCTAGAGTTTTGATCATGACTCCAAGGAAGTTCTTTCTCAATGACAAGGCTCCCCTGGAGGACCTCCTTATGGAGGAGTTTGGTTAGTGTTTGAGGTAGGTAGGGGAGAATCCATTTATACTATACTCCTGCTGCTGAAAATAGTACCTAATGGTACTATTTTGGTAGATGGTAGATGCTTCCAATGTTCTTTATATTATCTTCTTTCCTCTCCCCACCCAAAGAAATAATAAGAAAAGAAACTTGTAGTCTTGCTTATTCTGAAAATGTATGTTAAAAAATTGATAAAAAATAAACCCTATCCTTATCTAAAGGTACAAAAGTAAACTTGAATGACATTCCCAACCTCTGTGGGGGAAGACTTGAATAAATGAGATTTGAGAGTCTACGGTTGGTAGAGCAAGATAACACATTAGTCCGTGCCAGGGGCTGATCTCTTGGGCTGCAGATGTGTGTGCTTGGTGGACAGGGCCAGCAATATTTGGGGTATTCATTATGCAGCATGTTATCCCAGTATGCACTGTTGATCTGACCCAGAAAGCGCCAGGCCCAGCGCTGAGCACTGTGGAGGTGGGCCTGCTGGCGACCAGCAGCTTGCTTTGCCTTATTTAATGACCTCCAGAGCCAGTGAAGTTCATGCTGTTTTCTATGGCACTTAAGAGCTGCCGACACCAAAGGGCTTGGTTGCATGTACTTGAACTTCGGTGACATAAATATTTCAGTGGTGAATCAGTCCTGGAAAGAGGAGGTGGGTAGGTAGGGAGTGTTTATAGAAGGCATTTCATCACCACTAGTCAAACAAGTCTGGCTGTTGGTTCAGGAGGCACCAGTGTTTTCCTCTTTGAAGGGGATGCTCAGGCAGCCAAGAGCTTCCATCCTGGAGCTGAGCTCTGAAAGGGCAAAGGCCCTTTCCACACAGGGAACCTCAAGATTAGTTGCTTTGGAATGTCGACAGTCTGGGGAAGATCTCAACTATCGTTCCTGCAGAGTGAGGGCCCTGGAGATGGTAGGCCTATGTAAAGAAAGCCTGAACCTTTGAAGGTCAACGGATAGCAATGGAAGAAATCACGCTGAGCAAAGTGATTTGGGTGAAAGATAGTAAATCTCATGTATTAGACCCAGTAAAGGCATAGAAACACATATCTAGAGCAACCATAGATATGTAGTAGGAAGGTGATAGAAGTGGGAGAGGAGGAAGAGGGAGAATATGGAAGGATCTAGGGAGACAATTAACAATGTAGCATACTCTTTATCCCCCTGAGAATCCAAATGATACTTACGCAATCATTTAATTCTGGAAAATTCACAGTCTAAGCATTTGTATCATTTGTAGGGGTAAAATATAGAAGAAGCAAGAGACTGGGTGTGGGTGATGTAGGGGTAATTCTGGTTTAAGAACACATGCACAATATAATGTTACTTTATATGCATTTATGATCGTATAATGACTCAACTCCTTAATAAAAACATTTAAAAAAGAAACCCTGAGGCTGTCCCTGTGACTTGCTTTTCTGCTTAGCTTCCTTGTAAATGTCTCCCTAATTGTAAAACTTCAAATATGAAGTCAAGGAATTTGTAATTTCTGAAAATCAGGACTCCAGATATCAGTGGTCCAAAAGCTCAGTGGGAAGTTGAGAATGTGGTATTTCTTAGGCTGAGGTTCATCACGTTGACAATAATTGAGGGAGCGCTAGACCCTACATGGCAGTGTCCCTACCCCGTACATGAAGAGAAGGTGGCCCTGTGATCCCAAGTTCTGTCCCAAGGCTTGGGCAACAGAAGTCATCTGAAAGCTTGCAGCACTTCTGCAGTGTGGATTATGAATGGCAAAGGGGTCCCAGGAAGATTTCACTTCTAAATATCCAGGCTAGACTATGCCAAGAAACACAAACCAAAGGAAATAATAGCTTAAGAAAATAAACAAAGCTACTGAGTCAAACATACAAAGCAGGAAAGCGGAACAAAAGAGCATTTGAGGCCTGAGGTTTGAACACCATGAAGTCACACATGGATGGGCCAGCCCAAGAGCATGACAACAGCACAGCTGTGCAAGCACAAGGTGGCCTGCTCCCATCAGGGACTCCCAACCAGCGATGCTCCCAAGATCCACCACACCAGCTAACTGTGCTCTGTACTCTCTTCTCCAACTGAGCTCTGCTTTGAGCCATGCAGGAAGGGGCTCCTCCGCTGGCAGGCTGCACAGAGAGGACTGAGAGGTCTGTCCCCACCAAATGAGTGGCTCCCCACTGTAGTGTCCTACAGTCCCAAATTTGTCATCCCTATAGGGGATCAGTGTTATAATAGGATGTTGGCTACCAGAACTTCTACCAGGAACCTGTTCCACTAACAATATTACACTAACTTCAGAATCTCAGAATCTGAGAATTGTGAAATTCTGATGCTTTGTCTGAATTATTTAAATTCCCAAGGATTTAAGCCCTTTGAAATAATACAAGTTGGGCCCACCCACATTAAAATCAAACATTGGTTGTGAGGACTAGAGTGAGGCTGCAGTGCACAGTAGGCTCTTTTGGAAAGCAGGGTCTTGGTGGATGGCACTTTGAATCATCACACTTTTTTTTTCTTTTTGGTCTAAGCAGGAGACTTTCGAACCATTTACCTAAGCCACAACAGAATGCCCTCCACCAACAATGATATAACTCCCTGTCTCTGGCTTTTATGAAGAGGTCAATATAAGCACATTCTACATGAAAAATGATCTGATTTTACTGTAAAACTATTGCTAAAAAATATAATGAGGGGCTGGAGTTCTGGCTCAGTGCTTATGGCACTTGCCTGGCATGTGTAAGGACACAGGTTTGAAACCCAGCACCATGTACACAATGAAGTGTTGGAGCAACAAAAGTCACACAGAAAAGCTCAATAAAATTGATTCTCTCTCTCCCACTGTAACCTCTCTCTCTTTAAAAAAATATAACTATATCTGATTGCAGGATATAATTATGAGTAAGTATAAGAAATAGAATATCTTTTCAGAATGAGTGTGCCTTTTCTGATCTATGACATGGGTGGCCAGATTTCCCTTGGTTGTGTTTGCCAGGACGTTCATCCTTGAAATAACCATCATATCATAACCTCTGATGAGCAGCACATGTCTGGCCTCACATTTCTTTTGTCCTGCCTTTTTTTCATATACCTGTATGGATATCAAGAGTAGAGGTAGATAGACCTTTCCCTGGAATTAGGTTGCAAAGATCAAGAAGTGTCACTAAAATTAGTAAAGTGTCTCATAAAAATACAGTCCCGGACATCTGCAGATACTATTCCAGAAGTCGCGTTCAGTACCCAACCCTCTCCCAGTTTTGGAGAGATCATTTGTTTCACCATAGGAAGGAAGGGTGATGGTTCACATCATGGAGGCAATAACTCCCTGCCCTGGTCCTTGTAATTGAATATGACTGGTTGGAAAAGGATGGAAAAAATAATTCTCACTGTCATTTCAGTGGAGGAACTAAATCCAGATTCAGACCAGGGAAAGGCTGAATGTGCTCTGCAGTATCAGTAGAAAGTGCTGTGATCTTTGTGACTCTGGGGAGGGAGTGGAGAAAGGATGGGAAAACAGCAGGAAACCAGAGTCTTAGTTGGTGAAAACGACGAAGGGGATTTTTTGGAAGAAGAATTTTATACCTTTGAAATGATCTGATCAATGGAGCTTTAAGGCAAGTTGATTCAACATGAGTTTATTACCAAGACTGTGCTTTTTGACTTGTAAGACAGGGAAGGGAAATGACAGGATTTAGAGAAAGGTATCAGGGAGAAAGAATTGAGGGTCCCTCATTTACTTGATTATTAAGACAAGATAAAAAGAAAGAAGGAAAGTACACAGAGAAAATTTAATGTGGACAAAGAATTGAGTATATGCAGGGAATTGTTGTGAAAGTTCATGGAAGAAATTCAAGGCCTTAAGAATTTGCAAATACTTGTGTAGAAGACAAAGTTCTCCCACAAGACATGGATTACTGGAGGGGTTGCTCATGGTGAGAGTGCATAGATGGACAGTTGGGGAACTGTTAATTTGGATTTGCAAATATATTGATATTTCTAGTTCTTATCAGGGAGACATCAGCATTAAATTTGCAAGCTTCCTTTTCACAGGTCTAGAGGTGCAATGACACACACACACTTGGAAATTGCCTAGTAATATGGAACACAGCAGACGGACTCTGTGCCCAAGAAGACACCTCAGGTACTCAAAGGTTTCTGTAAGCTAGAGTCACCAAAGAAAGCTTCCTGTGAGATGTAGGCTAGGAGCAAACCCAGAAGGATAATAACTTCTCTACCCTTATGTGTTTATTAACGAGTGAACACATTTGTGTATAATTAGAATGATAGTACTATATAAATTAGTATTGTATATCTTTTAATAATAACTATGTTAACATGAGAATACCTTTCTCCAGATATAGGAGCAGAGTAAAACAAATAGACATTTGACTCTCTCTCCGTGTGTGTGTGTGTGTGTGTGTGTGTGTGAGATTTATTTGTGAGTTATTGCCAAGATGGCAAGATGGCAAGAGAGGTTCTCACCACATTGCTATTTGGAAATTATAATATCCATAGAAAAAATAAGTATACATGCATAGAAAAAGTACATATGCATAGAAAAAATAAGTATACATCTGAGTCCAGAGAGAATCATCTCTAAACATCAAAATATACTCTTTAACTATTATAACCTGGATCATCCCTTTGACAGGAGTTTAGCTATGAGATGTTTTATCAATAGGACTTTAGACTCAAGAAGCAAAAATAGCTATGGCTTAGAACCTTATAAAAACACCTACCACCTAGTAATACAGTCTACATTCTATCATTCTATGTTTGAATATTGGACTGTGTTAATGATTTTTGATTAACCATGTGTGTTCTGATATCTGCTAATGGGAGCCATGTAAAGAAATTGAATACCAGAATATGTGTGCAGACAGGGGTGGTGACAAGTCTTCAAAGCAATCTATGTAGAGAGGGTGGGACTGAGACCCCACACACCTTCACCCAATGAACTCTTCAAACCCTTCCACCTAATTTCATTTACAAGCATCAACCCTTCACCATCCCCTAATTGATCACTAAGTGTGTTCTGCACTTGTGCTAATTGTGCTGATGTTATTAGACTGTAAAAATCTAAAGGGTTTACGTAGCTTTCCCCACAAATAGATATTTATAATACAAATCGGTGGTAGGCATCTATTGCTGCGTGCCCTGCAAAACAAGTGAATGTGCAACCTATTATGTCTGACTTCAAACACTTGGAAACCAGAACTTTTCCTCTGCTGTGTTGTAGAGCTATGCCCACTTTTTAAAGTGTTTTTCCTTCTATCTTCACTTTATCGTCAGAGTGCAAGGGACAAAAGACTTCCTCATTCTTCACTTCCAGATGATGATACCAAAATGCTCCCACCCACCTGAGTCATGATTTAGAATGACCATTAAGAAAACTTATAAAGAAATATTCCAGTTTATAAATTCATTTATTTCTATTCTGACTCAGAGGTCTCATTTTTCAGAAAGCTCAATATTATTTTTTCTGGTTTCATATTTTATTTCTCAGAGTTTTGATTTTTTATTAAGAAATTTAGAGTTATACCATCATAAATGCATATAAAATAACAATATGATATGCATATATTCTTAAATTAGAATTACCCCCTAGATCCCTTCTTATTCTCCCTCCTGCTGGCCTCTCCCACCTGCCCCCTCCACCCTCCACCCAGATACATACCTATGATTGCCCTAAATTATGTGTTACTATGCTTTTGTTGGGTCTAATAACATGAGATTGACTACCTTTCACACAGGTCTGGGTTTGTTTAGCTCCAGCCTGCACAAATGAGTGAAAACATTTGACCCTTGGCTCTCTGGGTTTGGCTAACTTTGCTCAGCATGATTTCTTCCATCACCATCCATTTACCTTCAAAGGCTGCAATTTCATTGTTTCTAATTGCTGAGTAAAACTCCATGGTATATACATACTACAGTTTTTGCATCCATTCATCCAGTGAGGGATGGTTCTGTAATTTAGCTATTATAAATTGAGCTGGTATGGACATTGATTTTGCTGTATCACTGTAATATGCTGATTCTAACTCCTCTGGGAAAACACCCAGAAGAGGGAAAGCTGGATCATATGGTGGCTTCATCCCTAATTTTGAGGATTTTCCACACTGCTTAGCAGAATGGCTGTATCAGTCTGCAGTTTCACCAACAGTGTGCTAGTGTTCCTATCTCCCCATGACCCCTCCAGCATCTGTGATTGTTTATATTCTTCATTTTTGCCAATCTGACTGGAGTAAGGTGAAATCTTAATGTGGTTTTAATTAGCATTTATCTGATTACTATCATTTTGGAACACTTTGTAATGTATTCATTGGCTTGCTCAATTTTCTGTTGAGAAGTTTCTATTTAGCTCTTTGACCCATTTATTGATTGGGTCGTTTGTGTTTTTGATATTAAGTTTTTGAGTACTTTGTAAATTCTGGCTTTAGTCCCCTGTCAGAATCACAGACCATAATTATCTCCCATTCTGTAGGGAGTTTCTTGACAATTTTGACCATTTCCTTAGCTGTGCAAAAACTTTTTAGCTTAATGGTATCCCACTCATTAATTTTGATTTTAATCTTTCATTTTAGGAATCTTGTTGAGAAAGTCTTTGCCTACACCCAAATACTGAAGTGTTGGTCCTAATGTTTCTTCTAGCAGTTGTATGGTAGCTGGTTTAATTCCTAATTCCTTGATACATTTTGATTTGATTTTTGTGCAAGGTGAGAGATAAGGATTTAATTTCAACTTCCTGCAAGTGGCAGTACAGTTTGTCTAGCACCATTTGTTGAATAGGCTGTCCTTCTTCCATGGTGTCCCCCCCCCTTGTCAAAGATCAGATGTTTAAAGATTTGTGGGTTTGTTCCATTGGTCTTCATTCCTATTTTGATACCAGTACCATGCAGTTTTTATTACTACAGTTCTATAATATAGTTCTAGATTTGGTATTGCAAATCCACCTGTTTCATCTTTCTTGCTTAGTAATGTTTTGGCTATTCTGGGCATCTTGTTATTCCAAATGAATTTGAGAATTGCTTTTTCTATGTCTGTAAAAAATGACATTGGTATCTTGATGGGGATTGCATTGAATCTATAAAGTGCTTTTGGCAGAATGGCCATTTTAACTATATTAATTCTGCCTAACCAAAAACATGGAACATCTTTCCATTTTCTCAGGTCATCTTGGATTTCATTCTTTAGTATCTGATAATTTTCATTGTAGAGGTTTTTAACTTCCCTTGTTACATTAATTCCCAAGTAGTTTATTCTTTTTGAGGATATTGGGAATGGGACCAATTTCCTGATTTCTTCTTCTACCCTATTATTGTTAGTGTATTGAAAAGCTATTGATTTACAGGTATTGATAGAAAGCTCAATAGTAATGTATTATTTCTCCACACTTCGTACAAAATAAAAAAGCATTAACTCTAAGAGATGTATTAGTCTCAATCCTTGCTGTTCTAGTACTAGATTGACCAAAATTGGAAGCTCTTTTGCCACAGTAAAATACTACCAACAGAAAACTATTTAAAACATATAAGTTAGGCTACAAAATAAATTAAAAAAAGGAAATGCCCAGGTGCCAGAAATAAAAAGACACAGACTGAAATAATCACATATAAAATTGTGGAAGGCAATTAAACTAGTAGAGAAATATATGAATCTAAAAACATACACACACACACACACACACACACACACACACCTATATACACATGATTTTACATATGTATAGTACATATACTACATATACAATAGTAAATAGTATATTATTTCCTTTGGCCAACTTTCTTTCTTAAGTTGCACTGTGTTAAATGTGCAATTTAAGAAGGAAATGTGGAGAAAGAAAATAATATAAATAAATAAGATAAAGTAGAGAAGAACAATATACCCAAAATACTCTTTGAAAGACTAATAATCAGCTCCACCATAAACCTAATCAAGAAAAGATAAAATAAAAAGAAGAATGTAACTACAGATACAACAGAGATACTTCTCAATCTTTTCAGAATGACAGAAATTGTTAGTGCCATTAAGTTTGCTAAGATGAGATGAGCAACTTTCTAAACAAAAAGGAATAATTTTTAATGCTGATTAATAAATTTTAGACAAACTATTTAAAAAATCTGCACTGTCTACCTTCTTTACATCCTCCTTTCCCCAAAACCCGAACATCACCACCATCAGACTCAATTTAAAGGTCAACTGTTACTAAGACTTCAAGGAACACAAAAGGCTTGTCTTACACAAACTGTTTCAGAGAACAGTCAAAGGGAGATTCTCCCACACTCATGTGATGAGGCTAAAATGACCTTGGTTCTAATCTATGAGAAGCAAGGAAAGTTATAGGCAAATTCCTCTTATGAACACAGATGCTAATATCATTCACATACAGTAAACAAGACTCTCACCTCACCATTAACCAAAGGCTTCCCAATCCTTTATCATCAGTTGTAAGTGTGGAGCACTGGTGACTTTCCTCCATAGAGACTAAGAGGGGTCCTACTCACTGCAACTCTGAACCCCAGGCACATCCTCCTCTGTGTCCAAGAATCAAGAGGAGCTCACCACACAGGTCTAGCTCCAAGCCCAACAGTCAGCATCTCCAAATGTGTTTACCTTTGCTAAAAAGGTCAAATAGAACCCAGATGTCCACCCTGTCCTTTCCTCACAGGTATGTGCCACTCTGCTATCCAGGATGTATCTGCAGAATCTAACTCCATTGCACCTAGTATGCCCAGTTTCCCCTGGGAGACCCAGACTCCAGAGTCACCCCTCACCTTAGCCTCCACACGATTCTTTGAATAAGTTCTGTTTTATCCCCATCTCCTAACCCTGTCCAAATTTTTGAATTCCCTCTATCATGATCTCTGGAATCCAATGTCAATTATTCTCAAAATTTCAACGAACTCAAAATTTCCTCTAACCATCTCATACCTTCCTGATTGTATAGTAATCCCTACCCTCACCTGAGATGGTATCTGCCTGTAGCAAGCCCTCTTAGTTGGAAGAGGCGAGGTATATTATGTGTCCCTCATTGCCACCTCTGAATAATTGTCCCTTCCTGCTTCCTTAAAACTACCAGCGTTGGATCTAACGGCATCAGATCAGACTGCTGTTACCCTCTTTGTTGCCGCCATCCCTGCTCCCATTTGTCCCCATGATTCTAGCTCATGGCTCACTGCCTTCAACTTGCTTCCTATCTTAGCTGTTGAGGATTCCAAAGTGTATATAGATGATTCTTCCAACACACATTTATTCCTTGAACACCTCTCCTCAAATAATCTTGTCCTTCATGCCATATCAGGAACTCATTCCCATGGTTACACATCAAAATTTGCATTTTTGTAGTTGAAATCTCTATGTAATCTGTTGTCATCAGATTTTTTCACTGATGTAACTAAAAGTCCTGACAAGAACAATTAAAGGAGTAAAGGTTTATTTGGGGGCTCACAGATGCGGAGGTCTTCGTCCATAGAAGGCTGGCTCCATTCCTTGGGGCTGTAGGTGAAGCTAAACAACGTGGCAGAAGAGTGTGGTGGAGGGAAGCAGCTCACATGATGATTGGGAAGCAGAGCAAGACTCCACTCACCAGATACAAAATCTATACCCAAAGGCACACCCCCAACGACCCTCCTCCTGCCACACCCCACCTGCCTTCAGTTGCCAGTTCCTCACTGATTAGATTAAGGCTCTCCTAACCCAATCATTTGACCTCAGCCTTCCTGCATTGTTCAACCCATAACATAATCCCAGATGCATGTATTCAGTTCTTGGACCAATAGCTTCCATTCTTTCAGTTCTCTCTCCTTAACACCTGATTCTAACCATAGGTACTCAATAAATATTTGTGGGAAGAACCATGGTTGAACATTACCCACCATGATATCAGGTGAAAAGTTCTGTCATTGCTGTAACGTATAAAAAAATAACTATTTCAAACATGAAAAATCTAAGTTTTGGCACAAATATTTTAGCAAACTATGAATAGAACAGAATGCCCTTAATGTGGTATGTGCTTCTAAGAAAACCTAAGGGGTAATGTGATTTTCTGATGACATTCTAGAAATATGCTTTTTAGATCTAGAGAAAAGTGCTTGTTATCACTGCATTATACCGACAGTCCTCATAAATCTCAAGTAATTAAAAATAAAGATTATTAAAGAATGTTATTGTCGATTGATGATGTGACAGCATAGAAAACTATAAAATAATAAAAATGACAAAGGAATAAATCAAGTTCACTAGTTATAAGATAAATATATTAAAAAACTTGTTACGGTTCTTAAATGCTAGAAATAATCAACTTGCAAATGGAATTAAATATATATATATATGTATATATACATATATATATACACACACACCATTTGCAACAGCAATAAAAATTATAAAATGCCATGGAATCTGTTCAAATAAATCCACCCTAAATGCTATAGAAAAATGTAAGTATTATTAAGGAACATTATGTTGGGGCAGATATACCATATTTATGAGTAGGAATATTGAAAAATCTAAACAATTGTGATCAAATTAATCAATGAATTCAGTGTAATGATAAACAAAATTTCAACATATTTTAATGGAATTTTATTAAAAATCAAAAATTTTTAAATTTTGTTTTATTGTGGTAAGAACATTTAACATGAGGCTCTTATTAAACTTTACATGCACAATGCATTATTGTTTACCATAGGTTTAATATCATACAGCAGATACTTAGAGCTTGTGCACCTTCCTTGCCTGAAACCTTATGTCCATTGATCAGCAAACTCATTTTCCTCTCCAAGACCCTAGTAATAAACACTCCACTCTTAATTCTATGAATCATTCCATTTTGTACACTTCATGTAAATAGAATGATGAAGCTCTTGACTTTCTATACCTGGCATATTTCACTTAGCATAATAGCCTCAAGTTTAATTAATGTTCCTGCATGTTGCAGAGTTGCCTTCTTTTTAAAGACTGAATAGTATTTCTTTGGCTGTATGTGCCATATTTTCCTTATTGACTTATCTGCTTTTTGATATTCAGATTGCCTCCAACATTTGGTGGTTTTGAATAGTGCTCCAATGAGCATAGGGGAACTAAATATCTATTAGCACCAATTTCAGTTCTTTTGGATAAATACCTGGAAGAGCAATTCCTGAATTATCATAATTCATTTTTTAGGGAACGTCCATAATACCAAGAAAAAACAAGACAAATTTGAAGAAAATTAACCAAATTTATTTCAATATAGTCAAATCCATAAAATGATTCAGTAAAATTAAACATCATTTCATGATAAAAATCCTCAAAAATTAAGTCTTGGGCTGGAGTTTGCCTTGCAGGCACGAGTACGCGGGGTCAAACCCCAGCACCAAGTACACAACGAAATGTGTGAGCAACAGAAGTCCATGAAAAACTAAATAAAATTGATTTTGTCTTTCTCTCTCTCTCGCTGTCCCTCTCTCTTTAAAAAAAAAAATAAGTCTTAAAAGTATGTACTTGGAAGGAATAAGAGTTGTACAGGAAAAACCCAAGCCCACATCACACTGGGAAAGAAATGAAATTGTTTCCTTGAAGATCAGAAACAAGAAAAGAACATTTACGTTCACCACTTTTATTCCAAGTAACATTGGAGGTCTTATCCAGAGCAGTAAGATGGGGAAAAAATGGAAGAACAGAGAGAGAGAAAGTGAAGTAGAGAGAAATAAAGAAGAAAGGAGAAAGTATCTAAAAATGAAAGAAGGAGATCAATGTCTTCCTGTTTGCAGATGATACAATTTTATACATAGGAAAAAACCAAGACTCAGTCAAAAATTGTTGGAACTTATAAATGAAATCAGTAAATTTGTAGAAAACAAAATTAATGTATGTCACTAGATTTTATATATGCCAACAATGAAACGCTGAGGAAGATATCAAGAAAGCAATCCCATTCACAATAACTACCAAAAAATTAAATGCTTGGAAAAAAATTTAGCCAAGGAAGTGAATGATCTCTATGATAAAATTTAGAAATTACTAAAGAAAGAAATTGAAAAGGACATAAAAAATGGAAATCTCTTATTCAGGAATTGAGATAATTAATGTTGTTTAAATGTTCATACTATTTTTAAAGTAGTAGAGGATTTTGAATGTTCCCCACATAAGGAATTGACATAGTTCTGAGGTGACAGATGTGCCAATTACTCTGATCTGAGCATTACACATTATATAACTGTGCTGAAGTGTCACACTGTATCCATAAATATGTCTGATTACTATGTCAATTAAAATAAAATATACATTTTAAAAATGAAGCAGTCATTACTTTTTCTTTGGTTCATACACTTTTTAACCTTGTACAGATACAATATTTTTGACCAATATTTGTTGTGCAGATATTTTCTCCTACTTAGTGGTTTATTGAATTTTCTTAATAGTGTCTTTCCTAACAATATATTTTTGAGGAGGATATAATTTTATTTATGACTATGTCCAAATTTTCATCATACTTTTATGTGCTAAGAAATTTTTCCCTGAGAGAAATTGAGTCTATGCTCATGAAGACCTATTTTCAAAAGAAGTTGATCTGAGTGGGATCTACAGGCAGACAGCAAGTCAGACTGGGTGACAATCAGGGTGGACAGGACATTCGGACCAGTAACTGCCCTCACTAGAAGGGAAACCAGAGCCGAGTGTCCCACACTGATCTGAGTCTTCATGCTGCCTGTCCCTTTGCTGTTTAGAGCACTTTTCTGTCCCTAAGTCATAATAGCAACATCAACAGACAGTTTTTCAGCCCTTTGGACATTCAGAATGTTCTTGAAACCTTTTAATTTATCTGATTCCCATAGCCCTGTGAAGTCAGAATAGAAACCTCCACTGTTATAGGTTTATGACAAACAAACTCCACTGTCCAAAGGTTTATGGAAGAGAATTTAAGTGACTAAGATCCCCAAGTATCGAATGGTCCCACTAGAACTGGATCCCACCTCCTGACACATGTAGTGTGGCTGGACTTCCACCGTAAGTGCTTGAGCAATCGAGGCTGAGTCTCCTGCAGATAGTCTCATGGCCCTGTGCAGGCTGTGTTGGAGGACGTCTGCTCAGAGGACAGATGTGTGTCCACGTCCAAGCAACAGGAGCTGTGAGATGCGCGACCTAAAGACTTGGAATTCAGCAAATGTGAGTTCCCAGGCCAAAGTAAATTAGCATTTGCCTGGATTTAAAGCACTTGTCTTCTGAAATAATATGCTCCACCGAAGTATTTCAGGGAAGTATTTCAGGTGGATCATCTCTGTTTTTTATCAGATAATCAGTGTCCTACTAATAATATGAATTAAAATTTTGTGTCAGAAATTATGCTGTCCATTTGATCTACTGCACTAAAACTTCAAGCTACCTGTATAGGGCACACAGTCTCATCCTGAATTAACAAAAAAGAAAATAGCAATTAATCTTGTCTCAATCCCCAAAGATTATATGTTGAAGATCCAAGGCTGACTCCAAACCCATGTTCTCAGCACCTAGTCCAGATTGTCCCTCAACTTTGAAATGAGAACGTTAATCCTGTTGTATTGAGTTGCTTTGCAAATTTTAAATCATTCTTGCTAAAATAGACCTTAAACACTTGCCCTTAACCGTTTCCTCTTCCTAGTATGTGGAAGGATTAAATGTCTCAGCCCAGCCTCCAGGTCTTATGACTGATTCTGACTCATGGGATATGAACAGAACAGACTCCAGGCACTTCCATGCTTGAACCTCTGGTTGTCCGTGCAGAACAGTCCAGCACTATTCCCCTGCCTGGCAGATTATGGGTGTGCATGATGATAAAGAGATGCCATCAATTCAAATACACTGGGATACCGAGCCAACGCATGAAGGGCAGCTACCCTGGAAAGCTTTGCAGAGTGAACTTCGGGTGTGAGAAAGCACTGAGATTTGGGAGTACCTTGCTACTGTAACAAAACAGAGCATGTCCTCATTTTACAACCTAATATCCCATGGGCGGTTACTGTGGTCGTATCTTGGTGGTGATCGATCATGATATTGTCCATACAAACCAGCAAATAAGTTCCTAAAAGTAAACCTTTTATGGCCTTTGACCCCTTTCCCTACAAAAGACACAATAATCTTTTATAATCAAAGTAGCAAAAGACAATAAATACATATGCAAAAGATCATTCAGTGGCTTGGGAAAGACTGGGCTGTATTGTCAGGAGCGTTCAGAAGAAGCCCAGCAGCAACAGCCTTTCCCCATGAGCTGATTCTGGAGGCTCTCAATCGATTTACAAGTAATTATGAAGGCATTACACTCACAAGCATGAATGGATTACAAACCATCTCACCACTAAGTAAATTTAAGCTGCGTTCTTGATCTCTATCAGACGGGCCTTCCCCCTTAACAAGTTCCACATTGCAGACCAACCTTCCTGCCATCTGCTCGAATGGAAACATGTGGCATAATCGTGCTTTGGAATACTTCGCCCTTGGTAAGGAAAGAGACTTTGGAAAAAATTTTTTTTTGAAAACCACCCTTTTGGCAGACAATCTGTGGCTAGAGTGTGCCCTTTGTCCCTGATGTGAAGCATCTACGGATGTCATCTGAATGAATGTGCGTGAGTTTGCATTTCCATGTGCTTACTGCCAGTGTCCTTTGCAGGGGTGATGATGCTGGTGGCAGGATCCCCATTCTGCCACACCAAGGATTTTAACTAGGTATGATATCAATGTCCTCCAAATCACAAAAGGACATAGCCATCTTTTAAATCTCCGTAGACTTTATCCATGATAGGTGCCCCATGTTGTGCCAACCTCTCAAGAAACCTCTTACTGATCGTTCAAGGTTCATCTCTTCAAAGATTCTGTCTCCGACCATGTCACGTAAGTCGGGTAACTCTGCCTCTTCCACTTGCCCTGTGCATACCCTTCTCCCAGTGTAAAGCAAAGACATTCAGACATGATGTGGCTCTGCATAATGTCGCAACTTTTGCTGGCTGGGGAGGTCTAACGAGGGTTCCGAGTTGTATGACCATGTGCACTGCTTCTGCGTCATGCGTATCAGTTTTCAGATCCAACTTAAAGGAAAACATGAAATATCCCATCACAGGTGACTTAAAGTTTTCTCTTCCCTCAGAGGTCATGTGTGACAGTGATCCAACAGAGGCCACCAGAGAGAACAAGTTCCAAGGAGACATAGCATATGTCATTTCACTAAAAAAGCAACTTCTCTTTTGTAAACTGTGGGTGCTTCTTTTAATCTTTCTTTAATTTTTAGATCCTGACATTAGATGTCTAATAATGCGGTTGACATCTGATGTTGAATCAGCACACACGCATACAGCCAATCCTCACATACAGCAATAGCATCACCTGCGTGCCTCCTTCGGAGTATTTCAAATGAGCAATTTGTATTGAACATATTTCAGGTGTAAAACTTGATGATTTGGTATTCTTACATATTGGGAAATAATTACCACAGTTAAGATCATGAAAATATGGATGACCTCACAGAGTCACAGCGCTGTGTACACCACGGGAACATTTAAGATCTACTCTACCTTCTACCAATTTCAAGTTCACAGCAGAGTAGTGTTGCCTGGAGACGCCGCGCTATTCGTATAGTGCCTCAACTCTGAACCCGGAGTCGCATTTCATTGCATGTTCAGATGAAAGTTTAAAAACAAGAAGTTTGGTGCTTTTCCATTGAGTTGTGGGAGTTTAGACATTAATCCTTTCACAGATAGAGAGCGTGCAACTCTTTTCTCCACTCTGTAGGTTGCCTTTTTCATTATCACTTTGCTATTTTTGCCTGTGTTTTTCATGTCCTATAAAAAAAAAAACTTTTCATAAAAGCAAGGTCAAGGATATTTTCCCTGCTTTTTTGTTCTAAGAGTTTTAATGTTTCAGGTCTTATATTTAAGTCTTTAATCCATTCTGTGTTGTCTTTTATGAATGGTATAAGATAAAGTTACAATTTCATTTTGTCATTTTGTACCATAGAGATATTTGGTTTTCCTAGCACCATTTATTGATAAGACTCTCTTTTCCCTATTGTATATTCTTGATGCCCTTGTGGAAGAGTGCTTAACCATATATGTATGGGTTTATTTGGGGGCTCTCTATTCTGTTCTAAGAGGCTATATATATATATATATATATATGTATGTATGTGTGTGTGTTTATGCTTGTACTGTACTATTTTGATTTTGTATGCTTATGACATCATTGGAAATCAGGAAGGCTGATACCTCCAACTATGTTCTTGTGATTACTCAATATAATCAAAACCATCCATAGATATTGCTGGAAATAACCTTCATCCTTATCCTGAGCTTTGATCAAGTGTGCTGGTAAGCATTCAGTGTGACTGGTAATTAGGATCCCAACACAAAAGACAAGAAGCATATATCCAAAACACATATTTAACTGGAATGAATAACCATGGTATATCCAAAAATGATCCAGTTTGGACCATAATCAGTTTCCAGCTTCATAATTTAAAATCCTCCTACCCTTATCCCACCCAGAACCAGGAACAGATCCATAAAACTCGTTTTGCAGTCAACTTCATGCAAGTTATTCTTAATAAATTCCTCTGTGGTCCTAGCACATTTTTACAGACACATGACTGTATGGGATGCTCCTACCATTTCATAAAGCTTAGGTGTAGATATGAGTAAAACTGCACCTGCCTTCCAGAACCCTGGTTCAGGGAACTGTATTTCTACCCCCAGGATATTACATATTGTAGTAACACCTGTCATGCTCCACAGAACCGTCAGTTCAACAGAACCGTTCAACAGAACCATCCATCCATGAGCTTGTTTCCCTCCAGGCCAAGAACTTCTCAAGGACTCTGCCTTACAGGGTTCCTATAGCCCGCATGTAAGACATATCTGTTAAAGAATTCCCACATCAGTTAATGCAATTAACATAACACGAAAATTATCTTTCTATTCTTTGGATAGGGGAGAATTACTTAAAGTGACAAAGGTGCTAATGATAAAAACAACAGTTAATTAATTGTGCTTATATGAAACTTAACATGCGTCTTTATAACAAAACAATTTTAAAGAGAAAAAATGCTAAAATACAAACCTGAAGAATGTATAGGCACTCATAAAGCTAACATTATGATGAGCATCAAAAATAAAGAACTCCTGTAAATAAAAAGAGAAAGAAAAAATCCAAAAGAAAAATAGGCAAAAGACATGAACAGGTATTTTCCTGTTACATAGGACTAGCAAAGAAATAAGAAGACAGCTAAGGGAAAAGCAAATCAAGGTCTCAATGAGATTACATTTCATAGTTTTCCAATGTCATAAATCAAGAAGTCAAATGCTCGAGTGAGGGAGATCAATATATTCCATTTTGCATTGTTGATAGAGGTGAACATCACTACAGTCAGTTTGGAAAACATTTTGTTATTATCTATCTCATAAGTCCTAATGTTATACACCTTACCACCCATCAGTTCCATTCCTGGGTGTGTGAGTGTGCACACGGGTATGTGACATACTCAAATACCTGCAGACAACACATGCCAACGTGTTCTTTTTTTAAAATTTTATTCAGAAATTTATTTGTTGAACAATCAAACAAGCTTCTAATGAAATAATATAATATATATAACTTAATTGCACTATTTAGAATATCAAAAACTGCAAATGTTTAACAGGCACTTTAACAGAAAAGTGGGTAAATCATTTGTGAAATATGTACGCAGTGAAGTATTGTACAGCTGATAAGAAGGATGAACTATGTATTTCATAATATCAATAAATTATAGTAACATGTAATTGAGTTTAAAGTATATCTCCAAATGTTACATAGCCCGTGACAGCTGTTTTTATAACTTTACAGCCAAAACTAAAGCAATATGTGAACACAGGAATGGGGCTGGGAGCCCGTGGGAAAGCAAAGTGACCTGGGGCAGGTGGCCATCTCTTGGGTCTGTTGGCAGCTGTATGGTCTACCTAAATTCTCTCTCTCAGCAAGAGTTGGTGTGCTCCTGAATTCACTGTGACACCAGTTACTAAATCTGAAGAGTTGCAGGTGATATTCGGAAGAATTTTATAGAATATTATGAAATGATATGCCAGACAAGACAAAACAAATTCTAAAGCAGGTTTCCATTAAAATGGGAGAATTGGTCGAAAATCTCCTATTATTAATATCTAGTTTCCACTTATTTGTGTGCTTGTTTTTTGTAACAAAAAAGGTGAAAATCATTGAAAGGCATTTCTAAAAATTGGGGGGTTCTACATTATTTGTCTTTAATTTGTCCCATGAATAAAATTAGGCTATCGACAAATTTGCATGCTTAATACTCCATTTTGTCTTGTTACCTGTAAAGTGCAGCACGCGTATACTGAAATGAGTTGGTTCAGCTATGGGGTATTTGTTAGACTTCTCCTTTGCCACGCATATTTGAATGTCTCCAAACAATTTTTATTTTTCTTGCAAAAGCAAATGCTTGCTCCCATTTGTGCTTCTGTAAGTAAGTACTATAGACTAGATAATGTAGGGAAAACAGAAATTTATTGTCTTGTAGTTCCAGAAGCTGGGAAGACCTCAGTCAAGATGCCTCCTGGTTTGGTGTCCGGGGAGGGGATCAGTCCCCCTTTGTGGCATCTCCTTGTAGTTGCATCCCACAGCAGCCAAGACCCTGGCAGAGGGAAAGGCTCCAACACCAGGGGAAGGCCCATTTAGAAGGGCCTTGACCCCACTCTCGAGGGAGGAGTGCCTACGGTCCCGTCACCTCTTAATCTATCTGTCTGGCCACTAAACTTCAGCACAGAAACTTGGAGGCAACGCATTCAAATCATACAAAGATGGAGATGCACTTATATCCCGAGACCTGTGGCGTAGCTTGCTGTGGCTTCTTCTCTCCTCAACACCTGGTGGTCTGATGGAGACAAGGATGTTTTAAAGAGATCAGCAGAGTTTGTGGCTGGCAGATCCTTGTTTCAGTAACCAAAATAGAAACCAAAATAGACCATTTTCTTCAGGAAAGAAGACAGCTTAGTTCACATTAACAATTCTTCTGTTTATTGAATTAAATCCCAAGTAGTTCTCCAAAGTGGATATGAAAATAAGGGGTTTTAGGAATTGAAACTTGCCAAATGTTTATTGATTAAATCATAAAATTAAAATTGTGTTCTAAGTCATCAGCTAGGTATATAACAAACATAGAAAAGTTCTACTAACAATCATAAAGTATTAATCAGTTGGTTCCCTGGGTCCACATTATGCTGATCTTTACTAAGTGTCAATCCATTAATAAGTGTCATTTCTTCCTGACTCACTTATTTGTGATGGTGGCACACACGAAGGACCCATGTCCCGTCTCCTATAAGTGGCCTCATTTTGCTGTGCTCTGCAAGGGTGGGAAAGCAATTTCAGGTGTAATTTGGTATTAACTCCACATAATTTCATTAACATTGGCTGATTACCCCAGTTCTACAAGGCAAATGACATATTCACATTTGACACCTGGCTTGTAGAGTATCATAAAATTTGATTTGGGTCATTCCCTGATAAGCATTCAATTTCAGTACATAAATAGAAAACAAGGACTAACAATTCCTTCAGAATGGGCATTATCTTACATTTCATCAAATATTTCTCAAAGAATCATGTCTTCCTACATGGCAAAACTGACATTTTAAACTCGTTATATAAATTCTAAAAGTATGAAGTTTTAATAGCTTAGAAAAAAGATGTATGTGAGAAAATTGATATGTTAATTTACTTCTTATCATAACCATTTCAATATATACCTGTATATCATGTTGTCCTTAAAAATATACAATAAAATTTTCTCATAAATCATACAATTAGGGGCTGGAGCAGTGGCTCGGTGGTTACAGTGCTTGCCCAGCATGCACAAGTACACGAGTTCAAACCCCAGCACCAAGTACACAACTAACTGTCAGAGCAACAAAGGCCATGTAAAAAACTCAATAAAATATTGATTCTCTCTGCCTCTCTCTCTCTCTCTCACTGTGCACCTCTCTTATAAAAAATATATAATTAGCATAATATTAAGAGTCTATTATCTTAAATGGAGAGATAGGGGGAGATGGTACAGAGAGTCTCATAGCAAGTTTACGTCATTTTCTAGATCTCGCATGGGTTGTAAATACACGAGTGGAAAAAAATCTGTTTTAATTCCTGAAAGATTTCTCCAAAACTCGTAAGACTCTGAACTCAGAAGCAATGAGACCTATAAATATTTCCTCAATCTGGAGCAACTGTTTTTTGATCATACACAAATATATATGAAAACTATATTTGTTGATTCTTCCAATGTTACTCATTTTCTCAAAGAAAAGGATAAGCTTACAAAAGAATTCAAAGATAAAATTATACATGATAAAGAATAGAAATAAAGAAAAATCCAAAAATCTGACAAGTAGTTTCTCAGAAATAAACATAATTGGTTTGAATAATGTTTTAATTTATCATTTTAAGGTAAGGTAAATGGATATTGCTTGGTCATTGAGGAAATTTTTATTTCAATTTTGAATCTCACTTTCAGTGTGACCTGGAAGAAATGGGTCAAAGATAATTTGAGTGCCTCTCTTTGCTTCCCAAAGCCCACTCACATCCAAACACAAACCTTAACTTTACAAATTGCCTTACCTGCCTAAGAAACCTAAAATATATATCAATGGTTTGTCTCTATTTTTTTTTCTTTGTGGTTTTAGAGTTCATCTTTTTTTAGTTTTTGTATATTCTGGTTATTAGCTCTCTGTCCAAGGTGTAGCAGGCAAAGTTTTTCTCCCGTTCTGTAGGTTCTCTCTTGACACTCTTGACTAATTCTTTAGCTGTGCAGAAGCTTTTTAGTTTAATGGCATTCCATTCATTTATTCTTGGCTTTAATGCTCACGCTATGGGAGTCTTGTTAAGGAAGGCGGTGTCAACACCTATGTTGTGTAGTGTTTATACTACTTTTTTTCAAGCAATTGAATACTTGCTGATTTAATTTCCAGATCCTTGAACCATTTTGATTTGATTCTTGTGCAGAGTGAGAGGTTAGGATCCAATTTCAGTTGTCTGCACATGGCTGTCCATTTGTCCAGCATCGTTTGTTGAACAGGCTTCCACACTATCCTTTTGCACCCTTTATCAAATATCAGATGGTTAAAACTTTGAGGGTTCATCTCAGAATCTTCTATTCTGTTCCTTTGATCTTCATTTTTCTGTTTTGATACCAATACCTTGCTGTTTTTGTTACTATAGCCCTATAGTATAATTTCAGGTCAGGAGTTGTGACACCTCCCGCTTCCTCTTTCTTGTTTAGTAATGTTTTGGCTATTTTTGGCCTTCTGTATTCCATATGAATTTAAGAATTACTTTTTATATATCCTTGAAGAATATCGTTGGTATCTTGATGGGGATTGCATTGAATCTATATAGGGTTTTCAGTAGAATGGCCATTTTGATTATACTGATTCTGCCTAACCAAGAACGTGGAATGATTTTCCATCTACTCAGGTCTTCTGTAATTTCTTTTTTTAAATGTTCGATAGCTTTCATTGTAGAGGAGCTTTATTTCCTGTGTTAGATTGATGTCCAAGTATTTAATTTTTTTGAGAAAATTGTGAATGGGATGGACTTCCTGATTTCTTCTTCAGGAAACTTGCTGCTGGAGTATAGGAAAGCTAATGATTTATGAATGTTGATCTTATAACCAGCCACTTTGCTGAAATTGTTTATAAGCTCCAGAAGTCTTCTGTTCAAGCTTATTGGGTCTTCTAGGTATAGGATCGTGTCATCAGCAAAGTGAGACAGCTTAACTTCCTCTTTTCCTATTTAAATTCCTTTGATTTCCTTCTCTTGTCTGATAGCTCTGGCTAGGGTTTCAAGGACTATATTAAATAAGAGTAGTGAAAGTGGATATCCTTGTCTTGTTCCTGAATTCAGTGAAAATGCTTTCAGTCTTTCTCCATTAAGCATAATGTTGGCTATGGGTCTGTCGTAAATGGCTCTTACAAAATTGAAGTATCTTCCTTTGGTCTCTATCTTCTCCAGAGTTTTGAGCATAAATGGGTGCTGAATTTTCTTAAAGGCCTTTTCTGCATCAATTGAGATGATTATATGATTTTTACTTTTTAATTCTGTTTAAGTGTTGAAATACATTTATTGTTTCGGGTATGTTAAACCAGCCCTGATTTCCTGGAATGAACCCCACTTGATCATGATGTATTATCTTTCTTGATGTATTTTTGGATCTGAATAGCTAGAATTTTATTAAGAATTTTTGCATCTATGTTCATCAGGAAATTGGTCTGTAGTTTTCTTTTCTTGATATGTCTTTGTTGGGTTTTGGTATCAGAGTTATATTTGCTCCATAGAAAGTGTTTGTACGGGTTCCAACCCTTTCAATTCCATGTAAAAGCTTGTAGAGGATTGGTGTTAGTTCTTCTGTAAAGGTCTGATGGAATTCTGCTGTAAATCCATCAGGTCCTGGGCTTTTCCTTTTTGAAAGGCCTTTGGTTACTATTTTGAATTCACTACCTGAGATTGGTTGGTTTAGAATTTAAATGTCCTCCCATGTTAAATTGGGAATATCGTATGTGCAAGATAATTGCCCATTTCTTCCAGATTATCAAACTTGGCAGAGTACAATTTTTCAAAATAAGTTCTGATAATCTTTTGGATTTTAGTTGAGTCAGTGGTGATATCTTCATTTTTGTGTTTGATTTTCTTGATTCGCTTTACTTTGTTCTTCCTTTTGGTGAGGTTAGCAAAGTACCTGTTGATCTTATTTATTTTTTCAAAGAACCAACTCTTTGTTTTGTTGAGAATTTGTATTTTTTATCTCAATCATTGATTTCAGCTCTGACTTTAGTTATTTCCTGTCTTCTCATGTGGCCAGAGGGAAAACTACATTTTGAAGTATTATAAATCCTCCAGTGACTTATTGATTCATAGTGTCAGGTTGCTACACATCTTTCCTCTATCTCTTTGACAACTTTCTTACTTTCAGAAAACCTCATTATGGGATAGGAACTCTTGAATCAAAAGTCTGTAAAATGCCCCCATCCTTCACACCTGTTGAAGCACTCCTTCTCTCAGGAGAATGTGGGCTTCTCACACTTTTCTGTTCTTTTCTAACTTCTCTCATTTTTCTATTATGTGCACTAAATTTGAAAAATACTTTGAAATCCGTTTTCTGATGCATGGTCCTTTCTTTCTCCACACATTCAATCAGATGGTGAGCAAATCATTTGACAAGCTCAGCACCAAAGGCATCCAAGTTATACTGGCAGGAGAGTCACAGCAGGGTGCACTGATGATGTAGGTGACAGAGCTCTTGTATCCTCTTTTTGGCACTTACCACCTAGTTGTCCCTCTGGCCCCCATGTTCTTTTCTCACATAGCCTCCTAAAGCCCCTTTGCTCCTCTATCTCATGACCCTTGACAGTATCTTCCTCTATCCGAGTCTAATAGATGCAGTACTAAAATAACACACTACTTTAAAATAGGCACCCATGTAAAACATCAAATACAGACAGGTTCACTCTAGTACTTCATAAAGAAAATGAGTTGATCGATAATTCTATTAACTAGCCAAATTCTCATCTATGGTCTCTATACATCCACCCTCAGCCTCCAAATGCCAACCAAGCACTAGTCACATGGTGCAGGAAGCATGAGGAGCCACATTCTGTCCCCAAGAGATTCATCATCTTTAAGATAAGGTGCACCAAAGTTTTCATTTTAACATCCACCAAGGCCTCAATGGGAACTGATCATACGCCAGGCGCTGAGAGAAGCTCTGAGAATAAGGAATGAGCAAGCCTAAGATGGTGCTGGCCTTCCAAACCCCATAATGTAGTAAGCGAGAGAGAGAAGAACTGCAGAGCACATGGCCTAGCAAGGAGAGGCAGAAGAGGAGACAAAGACACTGCAGCCTCAGCTCAGGGTCATGAGAACCTGTGTGGCTGCAGAAGCCAGGCGAGGCTTCAGACACTAGTGAACTGTGTGACAGGGAGAGGAAATTCAGAAGCATCAGGCCTTCAGAAAGGGTGAGCTCTTTCCCGGGCGTCACAGAAACCTGAGTGCATGTCCCAACTGAAAAAAACAGTTTGCAATAAAAAGTTTCTGTTGTTCTTTTCTCCTTAAAGATATACCTACCCTTGGGAGTGCTTGGTGGAGGTGCCAGGTGGTGGTATAGTCATGGAGCATCTTCCTGGAGTAACAGCTTTAATGTATGAAGATTGAAGAGGGGTGTGTGCCCACACAAGCACTTAGCATGTAAAAGTTGTATGAATGTTGCATCCATAACAGAAGACTGCACAGATAAGTCTCATTTGCATTGCTTACTCCAGCTTCTTCAACCGTGCCTTGGTGTGACTGCCACCCTACCACACTCTTTTCTATATGTAGAAGAATTCATGGGACTCTGCTCTGCTGAGGAAAAGAAATATGCATCGAGTAAGGAGGCTGGAATCCTTCTACGGGAGATTAAATGCCTCGCAGGATTCCAGCTTTCACCGATGGCCATAGGGGTTGGGGTGGGACTGAGTACAAGTGAGTTAACAGGACTCATGTGTGAGGCAGGTGGCTGTTGAAGCATCATTGGTCATGGATGTGGGGATGTGGACAGCAGGTGGATCTCTAAGTAAAAGTCAGGCATGATCAAGACAACATAAGAAAGACCAAACAGAGTGGACACTGACAAGATGCTGGGACGTCCTGAAGCAAGCAAGAGCAACAGAAATGTGTACTCTGTGTGCTGCACACTGAAGGTGCTTGGGAAAAACGTCAGCGGGCCAGGAGCACTGAGCGCACTCTGGGCTCTGTTCTTCCGGGTGGAGAGGCTGGGATAGTGTGGTGTGGTTTTGCACCAACACAGTGATCCCCGCCAAGCCTTGGGGCGGGGTGAGGTGAGAGAAGCAGCCACCTGGGTCAGGCCCAGGTTTAAACTGACGATTGATGCAAGGAGGCAGAGGAAGAGCAGAGTTATTGGGATTATCTCTGCTTTGGGGGAAGGAATCCTGACCTTTCATTTAGATATTCTGGGAAATTCCAGAGTGGGCTACTGCTTAAAAGGATTTTGCCAGATGACACCCTCCAGTGGGTGGTAAACTGACTCCTAGGGAACCTCAGGTTACCTTGAGATCACCTTGGAGCCTTGCCTAGCTCCTCTGCCTTGCTTCAGCCCACCTCCATCCTGCACCGGGGCATGGCTCTGTGTGGGCAAGTTGTATCCAGAGGCCAATTTTTTTTTTAATTTTTTACTTCATAAAGAGAGAGAGACAGTGAGAGAGAGAGAAAGCAAGAATCGATTTTATTTAGGTTCTCACGTGGCTTTCCTTATTCCAACACTTTGTTACGTACGTGGTGCTGGGGTTCGAACCTACATCCTTGCGCATGCCAGGCAAGTGCTGTCACTGCTGAGTCACCACTCCAACCCTCATAGGCCAGTTTTAAATGTCCCTGAACACAGTGCAACTGGTGAAGCTCAAATCTAGTGCTGCTCAATGGGTATATAATGAGGACCACAGTTGCAAGCTGCATGCGCCATTTTGAATTTTCTTGTAGCCACATGAAAAATGTAAACTAAAACAGGTGGAAGTTATTGAATGATGTATGTTCAAGCACAATATATCCAAAATATTATGATCTAATATGTGCAGTCACTATAAAAATTATCCATGAGATAGTCCACATTCATTTTCATACACTTTTTTTTTCTATTTTGCATGTGCAGCAGTTCTCAGATTGGAGTGGCCACATTTCCAATGGGTAATAGCACACAAGGTCAATAGCTAGTGTGTTGGACAGAGCCACTCTAGACTGTTGGACTTGAGCCTGTATATCAGAGCAATGCCTCCAGGGCATTCCTGAGATAATCAAGGTCCAGAAATATCAAGTTGCTTGCCAGAGCTCACACCGTATGTCAGTGTCACAGCCAAGACTGGCTCAGGTCTCTACAGTCTAATCAAGTGTTCTTTCCAGCCCAATGGATGCTGCCTTCTCTCTTCAGAGTCTCAGCTAAGCTTTCACTAGGCTCTCCTGTTTCTTTCTCTCACGTTATTTTTCTCCATTCTGGCTGCCTCCACCTTAGAGACTGCCCTCAGCCTCCCAGTACATGGACTTCCTTTTAGTCCCACCTACAGCCCTTATTTTGAAATCTATATTGAGTATAGATCTTATTAAAATACCTCTTCAATTGATGTGCTGTTTTTTTAATAGATTTTATTTTAGAGCAAATTTAGGTAATACATATACAGAAAAATAGAGCAGAAGATATAGGGTTCCAATACACCCCACACCTAATCTCAGCTCCTCCTCATTTCCCACCCAGTTTCCCAGACTATTCCCATCTTGCATTGGTGTGAAACATGTGTTACAATTGATGACCCAATTATCAATTCATATTATTATTATTAAAGTTCACAGTTTACATTAGGGCTCACTCTTTGTGTTAAATAATTCTGTAGGTTTTGGTTAATGCATGATCCTATTATACATCCACTATTACTGTATCATACAAAAGTCTCCCCTAAAACCTGTGTTCTACCTCCTCCTTCCTCCCGCATTCCTCCAGAGGCCTTACCAACCACTGCTCTTTTTAGTGTCTCTCCCTTTTGCCTCTTCCAGGTCTTTATAGAGCTTCAAACACACAGAGCGAGTTGGTTTCTTTCTCTCAGTAATATGCATTGAGGTTTCTTCCATGCCTTTCTGTTGCCAGATAACTATTCTCTTATCGAGAATAATATTCTGTTGTCTGGCAGTATCTCAGTTTGTTTGTCCATTCTTCTACTGAGGTACATCTTAGTTGCTTCCAATTTTTTACAATTGAGTAAGCTGCTAAAATCATGCACTGGCAGGTTTTTGTGTGGAATCATTATTCTAAAATCATTAATCTATGACTTAAGACTCTCTGTTTTCTGGTACTAAATGTTTGCATAACTTTTCTAGATAAACGTGTTATACCTTGAAATTGGTACTTCTTTTTCAAGACCTTATTTTTTGATGTCCTTTGCATTACCATATGAGCTTTAGAATTAGTTTGTCGATTTTTACAAAACATTTCCTATTATTTTGATTCAGATTACAATAAATCAGTAGTTTGATTTAAAGAGAACGGAAATCTTAATGTTGCATCTTTTGACATGTGAACAAGATATATATCTGCATTTATTTAGTCTTTTGACAGTTTCTCTTTGCCATATTTTGTAATTTTCAGTTTATAGATTTTTCGTGTGTTTTGTCTGTTTTATATCTAGAATTTCACATTTCTCATGTTCACATGAGTGGAGTTTTTATTTCAATTTGTGATTATTTGCTGCTGTGTTATAAAATGTAACTAATCCTTTCTCCTACACACTCAGTAAACTACTTTGTTAATTTATTAGCTTTTTAAAACAAATCACATCAAATTCTATGATAGTTTGTCAACCATACCTTCTGTGGATAAATTTACTTAGTTATGATGTATTCCATTTACTGTTCATGGAAGATATTAGTCTATGGTTTTCCTTTAATGTTTCACTCTGACTTTGATATCAAGATAATGCTGGCTTCACAGTATGTGCTAGGTAGCTTTCCTTTTTTAAAAATGTTCTAGAATAGTACATGAAGAATTGGTAATATTTCTTTCTTAAATACTTCATAGAATTCGCCGATGAAATCATCTAGATTTGGAGTTTTCTGAGGAAAGTTTCCCATTCTATTGTTTTTTTCTGAGGTTAATTTCACTTATTTCTGTTCAGATCTTTGCTATTTATTTTTTCCTACCTAATTTGCATTCAATTTGTTCTTTTCTTGATATGTTCACTTTTATAGATTCCTTTCAGAGTACTTTCCATTTCCGCTGCTCCTTTGTTTCACAGATTGTTTAGTAATATGTTACTTCATTTTCAAATATTTGGTGATTTCCTGAGCTCTTTCAGTCATCAATCTTTAATTCCATTGTAGAATCACTTACTTCTGTTTTGTTATCCCCCAATCTTCCATTTCTAAAAATGCATTGTGGTTTCTTCCTCTGACTTTGCTTTTTGGAGAGAGAGAGAGGGAGAAAGAGAGAATTATTTTATTTAGTTTTCATTGCTCCAACACTTCATTGCGTCCTGGGATTTGAACCCGCAGCCTTGGGCATGGCAGGCAAACACTGCAGTTACCGCTCCAGACGCCTTCCTCTGAATTTCTATATCTTTCTTTACCTTTCTATCCAGCAAAGTCTTATGCATTTCTCAATGCCCAACTGAGATATGAGAGCCTCTGTAAAATCTCCCCATGCTCTGCAAGAGGAAGATTTGTAGCTTGCTCTTTTATGCCTGCAAAAGCCCTTCCTTCCCATGCATTCATCTGAGTTGTTTTCACACTGGGCTGCAGACTGCAGTTGGAATGGTACAAATGTGTCCCTCCCATTGGACTCTGAGGTCCTTGAGGGCAGGGCTGATGTTCTTCGCAGGTTGTCCCACAGAGCTCCAGGAGCGCAAGTTTCTTAAAGGAATGCGTCAATGACAAACCACTTAGATCTGAGTCCACCTCAACTCACCCCTCCAGTACCCAGAACGACTCAACCGCTGAAAGCAAAGAGAAGACCATCAAGAAGGAGAGAGGAGCAGTACACAGGCTTCTCTGTGGGAGTGGGAAGCCTGGACACGAAACAGCCCTCCCTGGGGCCGGGTGCCTGCTTTATGTCCAGGCTGGGCTGTGGGAGCTGGGCTGGTGGTTACAGGCCAGGCCTGGGCCTTACCTGTGCAGATGGTAAGCAGGCCTGCCTGTGTGAGTGCGGCCGACACAAAGCAGAGCCGCGCAGGTGCTCCCACTGCAGCTGCGGGAAGCTCTGGCTGGAAGCAGGGAGCAGCGTGTGCACCAGGCCCCGCCTGGGCACGCAGCCGTGTGAGTCAGCGGAGGGAGGCGGTGTGGGGGTGGAGGTGGATGACTACTTAATCTGGATTCACCAGGAAGAGAGAAAAAGCAGACGCCTCATTCCCATCCCTGGATGCACTCAAACCATGCCCTCTCTGTGACGGGATCTAAAAATGTTTCACCTTCCCTAAAATCAACCTGTGCCCATCTGTGACTAATACTATCATAGAAAGGTGCACTTCTACAGAATTTCGTAGTGGAAAAGAAGGATCTTCTTCTAATTGTTCATGGTCTTTTAAGAAATTAACTTTTTAAGGAGAGATCAGTAGGTGAGAATATTGAGTGTCATTGAGAGATTTTTAGATATCAGTCAACAATTAGGGTAGATATAATAGCCTCCCCAGGTCACCCAGCCCACCCAGTGTGCTCCAGTATACTCAGTGCTAAGTTGTTGCAACTGATATTTCCCATTATTCAATATTACATGTTTTATTCTAAGTGTAGTGGCCACTAGGATATAAAGAAATGGAGGGAATTTCTTCCTTACCAGAGGAGCAACAGGAAAAGGGTGGTAAGACACAGCAACTCCTTATTAGAGATTGGTTTGATTTACTTATCCATTTATTGATCAAATATTTTCTGTGTTGTTAGACTTCACCAAACTCTGCTAGGCACCAGGGATACAGAGAGCCTCCAGCTTTTAAGGAGTTCATAGCACCATGAGGTGGCAGACCTCTAAGCATGAAATATATTAAATTGTTGCATGACCTATGCTAACAGTCTGTGGAGGGCTTGGTGGGTTCCCAGAGGAGTGGGAAGATGGATCAAGAATTGTTAAAAGTGGTCCTTGTCATCAGATCAAACTAAGCTCAAATCATGGCCCTTGATCTGCCCTTTACTAGCTGTGAGATATTATAAAACTTACTTAATTTGTCTGAGTTTGAATTATTTTCTAGAGTCAAAATTGCTACAGTGGGTTTTTTTCCAAAGATTAATTGAGATCACAGGTATTAAGCACTGCGCATAGCTGTGGGTACCTGCTCAGTGTTGAATAAATGTGACATGCCCGTTCATTTTACTGTCATTTTCTAAGCAGAGGCTGGGTCAACTCGACACCCTGGAAGATCTTGCCACGCACAAGATAAGGGGAGGCAGAGAGCAACTTCCTACCCAGGTTACAGAGATGACTTAAGTTCTGTGCATTGAGAATTGCCAGCCTGAATCAATTTGCGGTAAGAACCACTTCTTTTTCCCGTTGCTGGCAGGGAAATTCTATCCCAGGTTATTGTTTTCGAGGTGTATGGCAGGGGCAAGCCTGGGAGCAGTCCAGCACCTTATCTGCTTGTCTGCCCTTGGCGATGCCCCTTTTCCCCAACTCCTTTCCCTCTGCACTCTGGGCTTACAACAGAGGAGCCTGCATGCCCTCCTGTCATTGGCACAGCTGTGTCTGAATTCTGGACAAGTGCCAGATGTAAATGGCCCCTGCTTTTCTCCCACTAACATCACGTCTACATGGACACCTATCTAGATTTTTGTTTAAATATTAAGTACTAAGTCCAGAGAGTAAGCACTAAGAAATATAGATACAGACCAAGAAGAAGTGTGATTGATATGAATGATAGGGTGAGCAAGTATTTGAAACCTGGGAAATTGTAAATATCCATTCAATTTCTTTTTACTCACCAATTATTCCATATTATTGGGGTGTGTATGCCCAGGTAATGATGGTGTTTACAGATATTCTCTTTATAAATTCATTCAGCATGCAAATTCCCCACTAACTTTATTTACTTTTACCAGTTCTAGTAAGAATAGAGAATGGGGAATGAGCTTTCTTTGGAGATCTGCTTCAGTTACTTAGCAAGCTGAGAATTCCTTGTACCAACAATCCCATAAATGCATCTTCCTTGTCCAAAAGGTCAGAATTACAAAGAACACCATATCCACATTCCTATTGCATGTAAATCCCTGTATAATTTTCTTAAATACAGAAATAAACAAAACCAGTCCTGTCTCCAGGGAGCTCATGGTCCTAAAGAGGATGTATGACACTAATATCAGATACAGAGGGATGGAAAGAAAGGGAATAAAGGTGAGTCAAGGCTATGGCTATTCATGTAGTCTATATTAAACACATCATAGATGATCTATTTTAAAAGAGTGTACAAAGTAATTATTAAACAATTATACAAATGGCAACTTATGTATGACACTAATAGCAGATACAGAGGGATGGAAAGAAGGGGAATAAAGGTGAGTCAAGGCTATGGCTATTCATGTAGACTATATTAAGCACATCATAGATGGTCCATTTTAAAAGAGTGTACAAATAATTATTAAATAATTATACAAATGGCAACTTAAACAAAAAGTTGAAAGTTTAAATTAAATTTCTCCTCATGTCCAAGAGAAATATTGTCATATGATTTTATGTACCCAGATCATCAAGACTAATATTTCTAAAACATTTTAAGCAAAGCAAGCTCTTTTGTAGTAACGCATGTGTGTACAGCTACGACTGAACAAATGGCCCATGCATTTTCATCTATAGGCCTAGACACGGACTGACTCATAAGCAGCACTTTGTCAATGTAGAACTTGCAAGAATCAAGCTTCAACATGCTTTTCTTCAGATTTAGGGTCCCCGTACCCAAAGAGACAGCATGTCGAAAGAATGTCTTAAAACAAAGGGAAAATGTCAATTCCTAATCCCAAAACAAAATGATTTTTTAAATGGTTGGTGTGTTTGGCTTTAAATGTGAAAAGTACTGAAGTTCTCTTAGCTCTTCACCAGCTTGTACGACACATCATCAACCCTATCCTAAAATCTGAAGGACTCCAACACTTTCACTTGTGGTTAAAGTGAGGAAAACCTTCCATCATGTTGAAGCACCAGGTGGACTCAAAGTGCGTGCAGGGCACAGTCCCTACCCATCACACTTGGTCAGCATTTTTCAACTTTAAGGTGGTGGGGAGCCACCTCCACAACCTTTCATCGCGGCATTCACAAAATTGCATGAGCAATTCGCTACTTTGTGTTGAATAGGGGTGTGCTCGATGACCTTGCCTAACTGTGGGCCAATGTAAGGGTCCCAAGCACATCTGAGACAGACAAGCCTGGGCTGGGATGTTCCCAAGGTTAATATCTACAGCTCACTACGGGCTCATCAGGACATGACCCCATCGTGAGTCCAATAGCAAGTGAACTACTACAAATCTTTTTTCTTACTTCTATCAAGTCCTAGCAGACATTTGATGTCACAGCATGAGCCAAAGAGGGAGTGTGTGGACAGAAAGGCAGCAGAACCCTATTTCTCGCTTAAATGGACTATTTCCTAGTCGTTACAAATTTTTGAAGTTTTACAGTGATTGAGCAGAGGTAAGATTAATGCATACTGTCTTATAATGTAATTGTAAAGTTGTTATTGTGTATGATAAATATGGTCTTAAAGGGACTTAACCAGTGGAAGCGTGAAATGTCCCATGCTCCAACAGAAATCTACATGCAACCCTGTTCAATAGGATATATTTTAAATATCAGGTAGAAAGTCCACAGAGGGGAAAAAGACAGAACATTCTGATAAATTAGCAATGGCTGTTAAAAACACCAATAATAGGGGCTGGAGTGGTGGCTTAGCAGTTTCGGTGCTTGCCTGGCAAGCACGAGGACCCGGGTTCAAACCCCAGCACCATGTACACAATTAAGTGTTGGAGCAACTAAGGCCATGTGAAAAACTAAATAAAGTTGTTTCTCTCTTTCTCTGTCTCTCTCACTGGCCCTCTCTCTAAAAAACCACCAATAATAATTGACCAATAATGTCCCCCAAATTAGTCTGTAAAAATCAAATGCCTTTCATATCAAAATTCCAACAAGATTTTCACTAAGTAGAATCTTGCCAATCAATTCTAAGTAACAGAACCAAGAGAAG
The DNA here is from genome assembly GCA_004027875.1 of Aplodontia rufa. Lineage (NCBI taxonomy): Eukaryota > Metazoa > Chordata > Mammalia > Rodentia > Aplodontiidae > Aplodontia > Aplodontia rufa. The sequence continues at coordinate 1,265 of PVKS010020111.1, read as the reverse complement.
GAGGAGTAATAACTTCTACAGAGTCCAAGACTTACTTTGAAGTTATAGGATGTACTTGCCGAAAAATGGATTAATGAAGAAAGTAACCCAAAAATAAACTTTCATGTTAAGGGTGTCTTGCTTTTTAACAACAACAAAAAAAGAAAAAACCTGCATGACAATCATTTAAGGAAAGACAGTCTACTACATGCAATATATTAAGACCATGGGCCACTCACACAGGGGTAAAAATAGTGACCCATTAAACAAGATTGGAAAACCTTTTTAGCAAAATACCAAAACCAAAAACCGCTTTTATCATTTATGCATGGAAAGGTATTTTTTAAATAATACACCAAATTAACATTCATAAATTAAAAGATCACCTCATTCTACCTGTTGCAGTGTTTTACTTCCTAGAAAGTCCCATATAACTTGCTCTTGGTGACACACATGAGATTTTGTTCCAGGCCTCCTCCCCAGAACTTCAAAGTTTTAGAAAAAAAAAATGTCATTACACCCCCCCCCTTCCTGTTATCCATACAACCCTCTCTAACAGGTGGTTTTGAGAGTTCGCTGACTGTGTGTTTGACTATTGGATGAGAACCATCTCAAAATGGTTGGGGTGACCCTTGCAGCAAGTGTGCCCCAGGAAGGTGAAAGCTGAGAGAAAGTGCAGACAGACTCCTGCCCCTCAGACAGGGCTTATTCTTGCCAACCATATTTCCCTGCTGTATCAGAGGGCATACACCTGCCAAGACCATCATCTGTCCAGCCCGGGACTCCTTCCCTACATGGAACTCCAAGAAGTCTACTGAAGAACAGGACTGAGACAAAATACCTGAACATAACCACTTCCTTCCTCATATATAATAAGCATATTTCCTATTAGTAGATTCAAATATCTTTTGGCACCATCTATATAACACCAGATTTTCAAAACTGGCTCCTCCTTACATGAAGTAGGACCTCGTGCATTGCCAAAAAACTCTAACCTTTAACCTAAGGTTTTCCAGCTCCAGGATTGAGGAAACTAGATTGAATTCACATTAAGCTCCTGATTATTTGATCACCTCCATGCATGCCTGGTCTTTAAGTTCCAGGATGTTCTATGTGTAGGAACCCCTCCATCATGCTCTTGTACTTGCCCCTTTGTGATGGAGCCCCTCAGCTGTAGCTGAGCATCTGTTTTGAGAATAAGCATGACAGATGAGTCTCTGTCTGTGATTGGGCCAAGACTCAGACATATCCAAAGTTTACTTTAGCAGGGACAAAAGCCTTATGAA
>PVKS010020110.1:0-37351 GCA_004027875.1 Aplodontia rufa | reverse complement strand
AAGCACAAAGCTTGGCTGACTGAAAAGGTGCAGAGTTTGGTGGGGATTTGACACGGAACAGACAACAGAGGGAGCTGGGCCCTCGCTCCCACACACAATCTCTTTCCCTCTGGTTTGCACTGAGGATGGCTATAGCAGTCCAGTGGTGGCAGCAGGCCAGGCCATGGCTCGGCGGGTGCAGCTCTTATAGAAAGCCAACCGTCTTTCGGGCATGAAGAAACAGGCTGCCAGAAAGTAAGGAAGAATTAAGAAAGAGGAGAGTCAGAGACGAAGACCCAGATTCTGCCTTTAAAGTCAGTTCAAGTTTCTATCCAATCCCCGAATCACTGGCATCAGGCAGATTGAGACCAGCTTTGGACCAAGATCTGATCTGAGCCCTTGACCGCTGCAGGGTCCCAGTTCGCAGTTTGAATCTGATCAAGCTGACTGACTTTAAACAAAAACACCAACATCCTTCAGAGGATTAACAATCAAAGAGAATCTACCCACAATATAATCACCAAGTACAGGATACAATCTAAAAACTACTCCACATAGGAAAAGTTAGGAGAACATGACATGACAACTGCAAGATACCCACATGTTGAAATGACAGGAAAAGGGTCTTAACTCAGATATAATTATGTATTTATCACAAGAAAAAAATACAAGCATAATGAATAAAAAGATGGGTCATCTCTGTTGAGAAACAGAAACTATAAAACCCAGAGGTACTTACAGCCAGCTTACTATCGAGTACTACAAAGTCCTCAGGAAATGTTGGTTATTAGGATTATCTGTCTTATTAAAGACAACATTGGAGGGGCTGGAGCAAGTGGCTCAGCAGTTGGAGTGCTTGCCTGGCATGCATGAGGACCCGGGTTCAAACCCCAGCACCACGTACACAACTAAGTGTCAGAGAAACAAAAGCCAGATGAAAAGCTAAATAAAGTTTTTTTCTCTTTCCCACTCTCTAAAAAAAAAAAAAAAAGGACAACACTGGAAGCTACAAGATAATAGAGCAACGCCTACAAATTCAGAAGGAATACAGTTCATACCAATGTCAACTTCAATCTCTCTAACCAAATAAACTACCAAGGAGGTATGAGAATAAAATAAAGACATGCAAGTCCTTAAAAAAGTTGTCTTCCAAGTACCCATTTTTGGCACATGTGCTTCACTCAAATTAGTAAGTAAGCCAAACAAAAACAAAATCATGAAAGACAGAGGCTTCAACAAAGCAGAGCAATGACGTGGACTTCATGCTGAAAGGAAGCTTCTGGATGTCCAACGTGCAGCAAGCTGAGAGCAATCCGTCCAGCCTGAAGCAGGAAGGCTGAGGGCTCCAGGAGGGATGACCCAGAACACACACATGTACAAACACACACACACACACAAAGTAGGTCACCTAAGATGTACAACTGTATCCAGAATAATTTTACAGCACTGGCAGAGAATTTGGGAATGAATTAATGATGTATACATTCATGATATATATATATATATATACATTAACTTCAGGAAAATGGAAGTTATACAAAAAAGTAAATATGAACATAGTATAGCATCTGGTTTCACTGTAAGTTATATTTATATTATAATTAACTACCACTGTGATAAAAATAAAAAAATAGAGCTTAGTTATCATTCCATAACAGTACATGTGTATCCATTATGCCTTTTCTTTAAAATTATGAAGTATTTGAAGAAACCAGCAAAGTACATCATATGTATGTAACACCTAGCTTAGATCTAGCATTGTACACTTCAGGGTGTTTTGTTTTGTTTTTTAAGAAATGAACCATGACAGATACCATTGATATTGGTGTAGAATCCCCAATCTCATTTCCTTTGCTATCTTGGCAGAAGTAGCCAGCATCCTGAATTTGGATTTTTTTTTCACATGCATGTTTTCATATTATTACTACACATGATTTTCCCCCATAAACAATATAGTTTTGTATGTTTTCAAATTTTAAGTAAATATGCAGATCTGTAGGGTTTTTGTGAGTTTTCAGTTTTTGTGCAGTGCTGGGGATGGAAGCCAGGGCCATGCACATGCTAGACAAGTGCTTTAACACTGAGCTATATCCCTACCCATGTAGTTTTTCTTCAACATCCATTTTTTAAAAGCTCAACACTGTTTTTGAAATTTATCCATATTGACATGTATAGCTTTAATTTACTCATTTAAATTACTGCATTATATTCCAATGTGGCTATTCCATAACTTATTCATTTCATGCTTTTTTTTTTTTAAAGAGAGAGGAACAGTGAGATAGAATCAATTTTATTTAGTTTTTCATGTGGCTTTCATTGATCCGACACTTTGTTGTGTATGTGGTGCTGGGGTTCAAACCCGCGTCCTTGCGCATGCCTGGCAAGCGCTGCAACTGCTGGCACTCCAGCCCCTCATCTCATGCTTCAGAACACTGAACATGGTTCCAGCTTTTTGTTCTTATAACCTAGACCTTGTCTCTTTCACACACGTGTGTGAGAATTTCTGTAGGAGTGGAATTACTGGATCATAAGCAAGGGCATTTTGAGATATTGCCAAATTGCTCTCCAAACTGCTTAAATCGATTTAGATTCTGTTTAGAAAAGGTGTTCTCCTTAGTCAACCTAAACCATAATACATTAATGGAAGTCTGGGGAAAAAAGAAAACAATTTTAAGTGTTTTTGAAATCTACAATCACACAAACCCAATACCTCTCTTGCAATTTTATTTCCCTTCCAGGTTTTATTTTCTTCATTTTTCTTAAGTAAAGACGTGACCTGCCTTCTAAGAGGCCAGAAAACATCCCGGCTGCTCTTACCTTGCTATCCATTCAGCAGTGCCCTCAAAGAGGTCTGGAGTGATGATATTGGTCAGAGAGGCCACTGAGGCGGCACAGTACGCACTTCTGGAAAGAGAAGCAGGGGGAAACGTGTTACGCCTTAAGGAAGAGCCCAAATAAGACTCGGGGAACTTCCTGGGTGGATTGCTTGCTTTGCCTAGTAAGCTGTAATCACCTCCTGTCCTTATTCCTGGCCCACGGGCAGTTTTTCTGGGTCTCCAACAGAGAGGTGTGACATTCTATTTGGATAGAGTTGCTCGCGGCATGGCTGCGGTGAAAGAACATAACATTCTATTCTCCCTAGCTCCACAGGGCCAAGTCCACATCAGAGGAAACAACAGCCTATCAATTCGTGTCAAAAGTGGACTTCGCTCTTCTTTCAAAGACCTACAATGGTTCCACCCGTGGTGTCTTTCAGGTGCTTCTGAGTTGCTGCTCTTTCATTCAGATGTCAGCACCGTTTCAGATCCAAGATTCGTGTCTGGATGCAGCATGGGTGCACTAAAGGTTAACTATAGATTTTCTGCAACAGACACCCTCTAAAGCAGACCACCAAACTCTAATGACTGCTTAGACCAAACAAGGGAGACAGGAATAGGTGAGCCCATGCAGATGTATTACTTAAACCTCTATGGGGAGAAAGTAGCTCTGATTCCAGCACCTCACCAGTACTCAGAGACACACACCTTTTGACAAGAAAGAAACATGACTGTTATTATTTTGGTGCCGGGAGGTTGAGCCCAGGGCCTCATGCATGCTAAGCACGTGCTCTCCACTAAGCTGCACTCTCAGACCCTGTATGTATATTTAAACATTATCCTACTTGATTTGGGATCATTCTTGTCATTCTATCCTTCTATCCCTAATTCTTCTCAAGACACATTTTATTTTGGCTTGTCCCTTTGTTGTGGAAGAAGTTCAAGGATTGCTTTCTAATATCCAGTTTGGGAAAACAAAGACTATTTGTTCTAATTCTGCTTACGAGTCCTTTATCTAAGGGCCCCTAAGGAACATAAAAGGGAAGAAAAAGAAGGGCTTAGTTCCATCTTCTTCACTGCAGGCATTACACAGAGCTGACCTTACTGAGGTGTTCTGAGGAAATCACTGCAGAAGCTGCAAACATTACCATCCTACCAGCATCGTTCCTGGCCTGGCTGCTGCTGGCCACAGGCACAGCAGAGGCTCAGCTATAAGAAGAGGCGTCAGGAGCCTGTGGGAGTCACTGTGCCTGCACCAAATGTTATCATTTACCATAAGTTAACTCTGAAGATTGGATCCTTCAGGCCTTAAAATATTTTCTCCTGAATTCTAATGCAACATCTGAGGTAGCGAGGCTGGCCTCAGATGGAGCTTGACTCTCTCCATTGGAAGAACCAAGAAGTGATACTAAAGCCACAGTTCTAGATCTCACAGAGATGGGAAGGGAACAAGGTACAACTTTTCCGGGTAGTTTCTTCCTCTCTCCCAGTTCACTTGTCTCAGATGTCAAATGTGTGTGCTCTCTCCACCCTCTTTACTGTCATCAAAATCCAAGTCATTATCCTCCACCTGGATTGGTCTGTCTGGTCTCCCTGGTTTCTTCCAGCCCTGAAACCAGAGTCTTTTTACTAAAACATTAAATCCATTCACTGCAACTGGAGAACTTCTAACTAAATACAAATCAGATCATACTGCTCCCAACTTATAACCTGTCAGAATAAACTTCAGACTCCGTGAGGAGCATCCAGGGCCCCCTAGCTGGTCCCTCCAGCTTCGTGTCTCCCTCTGCTCCAGGATTCTTACATTTCGGCAATCCTCACCTTGAACATATCCATGTTCTGTCACCCAAACTTTTGCAAATGGTGGGTTCCTGTCTCCCATGGAATGTTCCATATTGTATAATCTATTTTAGGAGGTCAGGAATAAATATCTCCTTTCTTTTTTTTTCTTTTTTTAAAAAGAGGGACAGTGAGAGAGAGAGAGAGAGAATCAATTTTATTTAGTTTTTCATATAGTCTTTGTTGCTTCAACACTTAGTTGTGTATGTGAAGCTAGGAAATGAACTTGGGTTCTCATGCATGCCAGGCAAGTGCTGGAAATGCTGAGCCACCACTCCAGCCCCAAATATCTCCTTTCTTAACCACAATATGATATTTTACAGTACCCAAGAGCTGAAATGCTTGAATAAGGTCATCTCAAAAACTATCAGGAGTCATAACAGACCTGAAAGATCATCAAGAGACTACCTCTGTCTAACGTGGCATGGCAAGGTGGTCCCTGGAAGTCAAACTAACTCCAGTCATGGATACTTCTCACCAGATCAAATTCATTCAACAAACTCCTGACAGCTTGCTGATGCTTCTAGGCAAAGGCCCATCAAAAGAACACCAAGTAAAAAACAATGGAAATGGGTCCTAAAAACCAGGCAAGGCAGGAAACCACATGAGGTCTCTAAGGTTTTATCCACCACTCTTATCTTTAATCCACTGCGCAAGCAAAAAGCAGCGGCTCAGATGATGGAGCACATCCAACAGAGAGAAGAGGAGGAGGAACATGGCTCCAGCGCCCTTCAGTGGAACAAATCTAAAAATTTTATTAGAAAAGTTGCCCAGCATTCGGCTAACGGATATAAAAACGCAGGAAGACTGGTGCTAAAACAAATGAGTTAGAGAATAATCATGTTTGAAAAAGGTATGTGATAAAATGCATTGCTCTTACTATGGTTTATTTGCTTATGCCTAATCTCAATAAGTTTTTAAAACTAAATTTCAAGACTAGGCATATTTAGGTGAAATATCTATAGGATAGGAATGAAAATGTAGTAACCATGAGGGTGGCAAAAATTCTTAACTTTTTCCTTTTTTTTTAAAGAGAAAAAGGACAGTGAGAGAAAGAGAGAATCAATTTCATTTAGTTTTTCATGTGGCTTTTGTTGCTCTAACACTTCATTGTGTATGTGGTGCTGGGGTTCGAACCCATGTCCTTGCGCATGCCAGGCAAGCGCTGTAATCGCTGAGCCAACGCTCCAGCCCTTAACTTTTTCCTTCTGAATCAACACAATACTGTTTTACTTCAACAGTTACATTGACTTCACTGGTACACAGAGATAACTAGGCTCATTTTTTGGTCTGAACAGATTATACATAGAAGAAAATCTTTCACTAAAGGCTTTCACAGTCTGGTTACCTACTTTTATCTGCACTATGTTTTATGCTCAACAATGGTCATCTTTTTATCTTTATGCTTTCAAACCAATGGTTAAGTCAGATGCTTAAATCAGAATTGTGTGTGTGTGTGTGTGTGTGTGTGTGTGTGTGTGTACGTGTGTGCATGTGTTACTGGGGTATTTAATCCAGGGATTTAATCTAAGAGAGGCTGAAAGCCTTGCTAAATTGCTGAGGCTGGCCTTGAACTCATGATCCCCCTGCCTCAACCTCCCAAATTACTAGGCTTACAGATATGTGCCATCAGGCCCAGCTCAAGTAAGAATATTTATCAAATGTGTAGAAATAAACTCAAGCAGTAATAGGCAATAAGATGGCTTTGATACAGAAACCTCACAAAAAACACACTTCTCAGACAAAATTAGAAGAAAATGGTTTAAAATCTCAATGAGCCACTATGAGCCACTGCCTTTGAGAAAAGACCCATTCACCAAATTTTCTATATGCCTCATAAGTAATCTGCCAGGTGAGGAAGTGCTTGCTAGGTGTGGCAGACATACCTCTTGAGTGAAATAATAAGTATGATCTGACAGGTACCAATGAGTTGACACGACTGCACTGCACTCTCCCAGCTCGCAAGGCTCTCTGCACCTCCTGAAGCAACTCGTGCCTTGGGAGGAGTCCAGGTGCTCAGCATCCTCGGCATCTCACCAAATTCAATCAGAAAGTACTCACTGGGCTTACCTTTTTCTTTTTTGGTAGTGGGGATTGAACTCAGGGTCTCATGCACGCTAGGCAAGCACTCAACTGCTGAGCTACATCCCCAGGCCCTTAATGAGCTTCCTTCTCCAAGAGAAATGAATGCTTATATTACACTATAAAGTTTTATATTACGGTGCATCATTTTATCCCAAACAAATGTATTTTTTTTTAAGAGAGAGAGGGACCGTGAGAGAGAGAGAAAGAGAGACTCAATTTTGTTTAGTTTTTCATGTGGCTTTCATTGCCCTCACACTTTGCTGTGTACATGGTGCTGGGATTCAAACCTGTGTCCTGGCGCATGCCAGGCAAGCACCGTAACCACTGAGCCACCGCTCCAGCCCCTGTATTTTTTTACTTTTTAAAACAAAAGCATTTGGTTTTGTTTCTATCTTATGTTTTGACATTTACATAAAGAATCAAGAGAGAATGACACCTGAGGACATCTATGTCATTTGCAATGACTATGATACCAGGTCACTCACATGTCATTCTGTGCATCATGTTATGGGGCAAAGTAGCAACTTTGCCATGTTGTTCCTTAGGCATGGCATCTCCAATGACAGATAAGCTCTAGAAGCTCCTAGTTCAGCTGCCCACTCACCTCACGTCCACCTCACCTCCAACATGCATAAGAAAGGAGCCGTCAGGTTGCTTCAGTGAGTATAAATACTGGAGAAGCTTCTCTCTGAGAAACGGCGGAGAGAGAGGCAGAAGAAGGCAATGGTCAGTGCAGTGTGGCAGGTGGGCAGCCCTTCTGGGTCTCTGCCACTGCTGGCTGTGGCTGTACCTGTTAATGACGTCATAGGCTTCCTCGGTGCCAATGATGCACAGCGCATTGACAGCTGCGTACGTGGGTGCAAGGTGTGGGTACTGACCAGGGCCTCCTCCAAAGCCACCTTCTGGGCTTTGACACAGCTCCAGGAACTGACACACACTAGGTACGTGGACAAAGGGAAAAACAAGGTCAGAGAGCATTAATTTCAAAATGACAAATTCCCATCAGATTTCATGCCTTTCAACCATTCCTCCCTCAAAAGGGAAAAAAAACCCTTACTCCCAGCTGTTGAATATGACCCCCAAAGGCTTAACTTTCTACCCAGCTATCTTCAGTATTATATGCCCTCCTGAGTTCTGTATTTAGCATCTTCCTAGTCATGAAACAAAGAAAATGAGGCTAAGAAGAAACAACCTTTCATAGTAAGGGTAAGACTCTCCTGTGCTCCTTGACCAAAACTTTCCCACTAGCTTGCCATCCTGGGTCTGTGGTACCAGCCTCCTTCTGCCTTGGGGACCACCCAGCCTTGGAAGTTTGCCTAGAACTTGGAGCTCAACTGTTCCTTTCCGCACTGGCATCCACATCCTAGGATGACCATGAACATTCAGAAAGGCCTTTCCGCTCCCACTGCTACCTCCGCCCCGCAGGCTGCTGCCTTCTGTTCCCACCAGCAGGAAAGAAACAAGATCTGGTGGCATCTGCCTTCAAAGGTTGGGGGCAGGCGTCCACATGCTCAGCTCGCCAGCCATGGCGAACTTAGCACAGTTGACCCACACCACAAGGAAGCATCACAGTCTGCAGGTTCTGGGAGAATGTTTCACACTAATCCAAAGAGGCTCCTGTTCCCTCACTGAGGGAAACTGACTAAACGTTTAGGGAGGGTTTGCCTCTGACCAAGGCACCAGGTTGCCCTGAAGTTCCATTCCTGCTTTAGGTGAGATCAAGAGAGACCCTGTGTGTCCAGTGTTCCCTGAGGGTCACTGGGAAGGAGTGCTCAGGGAAGGCCCTGGTTAACCAGCTGCTTCCTGACTCACAGGCCACAGTCTTCCTATTGGGAAAACCTCTATGGAAGAGAACAAGCAGTAAACCTGTCTCTGGGCTCTTTCATCTCATTATTTCTTATCCACTTCTGCTAGGCAGACCACGTAGACTGATTTCTACAAAGACACAGTGTATTACTGCATTCCCACATCGTGTGTGATTACTTTTGATTTTAGACCTTCCGTTATCTGGGCAGGGGCAACAGAATGAATGAGCAGCTGACTTGCTATGAGTCTTAAAATCTCACAGGTTAAATGATACCCATTTACTTCTATTTATATCTAAAATTTTATTGTAGGAAACACAAGGACTGAAAGTGAAGGAAGAGAAGGAAAACAACTGTGGCATATTTTTAATAGAAATTAATCTTCATAGCCAGGTATGGTAACCCCAGCACCTTGGGAGGCTGATAGGTAGATAGCAAATTCAAGTCCAGCCTGGGAAACTCAGCAAGACTCTATCTCAAAATAAAAAATAAAAAGGGCTGGGGATATAACTTAGGAGGAGTGCACCCTGGGTTCAATTCCCTCTTAAAATTAATCCATAAAGAAATTGAGTTTGCTTCTAATATATTTTCTAAATCATCTTTAATTCTTATGCCATTTTCCAGAAACAGTTAATAAACTCAAGTCCTAATGAAGGTTAGCTGCAGTAGCCTACCAAAACTTTCTATACCATAAAAACAAAAGATTTTAGCTGATATAAAACTTAGGCTGGGCTGGGCACAGAGGTGCACAACTATGATCCTCACAACTTGGGAGGCTGAGGCAGGAGCATCACAAGTTTGAGGTCAGCTTCAGCAACTTAGCAAGATCCTGTCACAAAATTAAAAAGGGACGGGATATAGCTCAGTGGTAGAGTGAAGCTGGATTTAATCCTCAGTATGTGAAAAGAAAAAAAAAAATTGTAGCTCTGCAGTACAGCACTTGCCAGGCATGTGTGACACCGTGGGTTTAATCTCCAGCACCACAGAAAACAACCCAAAATAACAACGAAAACTTACCAACACATTTTTAAAACTAAGAGAAAATTAGTTTCCTAGTGGTCCATTCCTTTCCCCAGCAACTAAGATAAAACTGTGCTGAATGCAACACTCCTGACCCCATAGCCTAAAATCTGCAGTGAGGGAGGATCTGAATGTACCAGACACCTTGATATCACCCCTCCATGCCAACAGCCCTCAGCTGACATGCTGCCTGACTGGGGTTGTGCTACAGAACTGAGGGTGGGGCTCCTCTTGAGTCTCATTTCCAGATTACAGAACATTCTGATCCCGAGACTTTCCAAATTGCACCTTAAGAACTGGCAAACTGACCATGAAGATACCAGCTGTCGTTAGCAGACTTCTTAGCAATTCTGAAAACCAAAATGTTAATGATACTTCACTCTATCAAAAGGGAAAGAAAGGCTTATTTTAGAGAACAAACTTTCACCAATCAATAAAAAAAATTACAGGCAGGAAATAATGCACAAACACCAAGAGTGGCAGCTTGTGAAAAACAAGTATTTGCAAAAGCATTCATTCAGATATGCTACAGATACATGTATCTTAGATGGAGATCAATTTTCTTTATTGTCAGCAAGACCTTTCATTCTAGCTTACATGATAATTACCAACAAAGATGTAACTATCTTCTAGATCAGGGATTTTCAAACCCGGATACATGTAAAGAATCACTGGAGAGCTAATAAGGAACACAAATGCCAAGCTATGCATAGTGGCACACACAGGTAATTCCAGCAACTCTGGAGGCTAAGGAAAGAGGATCATAAGTTAGAGGACAGCTTGGGGAACTTGGTGAGACCCTGTCTCAAAGTAAAAATAAAAAGGGCTGGAAATGAAACTCACTGGTAGAGCACTCCTGGGTTCAATCCTCAGCACTGGGAGGAAAAAAAAAAAAAAGAACACAGAGGTCAGACTTGCTGAAAGAGCCTGGCCCACTGTACTGTTACCATGTTCCTAGATAATTCAAATATTCACCAGGTTTTAGCACCACAAGTCTTTGCTGTGCAATTAGAATCACTTTGGGGATATATTTTAAAAATGCAGTTCCCAGGCCACACCTAATACCAATTAAATCAGAATCACCAAGGATAGACCCAGGTGGCAATATTTTTTTAAAAACTTCCTGTGTGATTCCAGTGGTCACCCAAGTACTCAAACTTCAAAGGGTAGAGAAACTGCCTGGGGGTCTTGTTACACTGAAGCTCTAGTGCAGAACTGGGTGGGCCTGCGATTCTGTATTTCTAACCAGCTCCCACGTGATGGCAATGCTGCTAGTCTGGGAACACATTTTGGATAGCAATGGGATAGACCTGCACTGTCATACAGATAGCCCCTAGTCACTTGAGGCTCTTTAAATTTTGACTTAAATTAATTAAAATTTAAAAAAATTAAAAAATCAGCTCCCTCATCTCACAAGTCACATTTCAGATGTTCAATAGCCACTTGTGACTAATGGTTATCGCAGTGGACCATACGAACAATTTTACAGAACTTCCCATTACCATGGAAAGGTCTATGGGACACCGCTGCTCTATCATTCAACCGTTACCGAGTATGTAAAACCTATAATCGGATCAAGTTCAAAGCAAAAGGATCAGTGATTTGCTGTCAGCCTGATAAGGAGTTTATAGGACTGAGGGTAATGGTTAAGTTCTAATCTAAAGTGGCTGACTCTGAGACAAAATTGCCACCTATGAGGATGAAGGATTCAAAAGCATGTACAATAAATAAGCAAATGATACAAAAATGAGCAGGGAAACAAATCAGAAGCCAATAAGATGAAAACAAATGAAATAGGTACAAGCAGCAAGTAATATACTTGGGAAAGGCAGGATGAGGGATATGTAAAGCACATAAATACAAGATGGGAAATGACTAGGAACACAGAAGGAAAGGACCAGAGGGGAGGGTCCACAAGTTGTGAACAAGCAACAAGAACAGGCTTAGTGGTAGAGCGCGTGCTCAGCACATGTGAGCACCTCAGTTTAATGCCCAGCAACACACACCACACACACAACACACAAGCTGTTAAGGCCATGTAAACAAAGCCTTGGCCGGAACTGAATCTAGCCCTATCCTCCATTTTCCAACTCCAAGGGAATTCAGATTGGAGTTGTAAAGTGGCTAAATATATTAAGAAAGGGACAGAGAAAGAGAGAGAGAGAGAGAGAGGGGAAAGAATTAAGGATGGGAAGGGAATAAAATATTAAAAGGCTTAAAATTCAGACAACCACAGTCAGGAAGCTACCCAGCAAAATACTTCATGGATACCAAGAATAATTACATAAACCTAGTAAATAACAAAAATTGGGGCTAATCTGTAGCAGGAAGAATTCAGGTTAGATTTAAGAAACAAAACAACAACAACCAACCTTCAGAGCTGGGGGAGTAGCTCACTGTTAGAGCACTTCCCTAGCATGCACAAAACTCTGGGTTTGATCCCCAGCACCACAATAAAAATAAAATTGAAAAAAAAAAAAACCTTCAGTACCGTAGATAGACTTAAGGCCTAGAATAAATTATAAGGATTATAGTTTTAGAAATAAAAGCAGTCAGTGGCTGGAGCAGTGGCTCAGCATGTGCAAGGACTCATGTTCAAATCCTAGCACCACATACACAACTAAATGTCAGAGAAACAAAAGCCAGATGAAAAAAATCAATATAATTGAGTCTCTTGCTCTCTCTCTCTCACTCCCTCTCTCTTTAAAAACAAAATTGTAGAACAACTTCATCTCAATATAACAGGGAGGCAGCACCTTTGTCTGGTGGAGTTCAACAATGACGGGGCCGGGGGCGTTGAGTGGGGGACACACCACACAAGCAGCATCTCCTGCTGGTTCCAGAAGGCCAGCGCTGTTCAGTCTTCACCAAGCACTAGCAAGCCTCTGGACAGCTGTGGTTTTGGACGTATGGTCAAGTCTAAGGTTGGTTACTTTAGAGTAGGGTTTCTCAATTTTGGCACTACTGGCTATTTTGGGCTGGGTAATTCTCTGTTATGGGAACTGTTCTAAAAAGCATACTTAGCAATCTCCCTATCTGTACCCACCTAGCTGAAAAGCCAAGCTGTGCGTGGTGGCACACACCTGTAATCCCAGCAGCTCAGGAGGCTGGGGCAGGGAGATTGCAAGTTCAAACCCAGCCTCAGAAACTTAGGCCCTAAGAAATTTAGCAAGACACTGTCTCAAAATAAAAAATACAAAAGGGCTGGGGATGTGGCTCAGTGGTTAAGTGCTTCTGGGTTTAATCCCTGATGCCCCCCCTAAAAAATGTCTAGAACACAAATGACTAGATATAATGTCCTCACTGAAAGGTAAGGAAACATACCAATTATATTTTAATTTAAAAATTTAAAGGAAACTATTTAAGGGGATACTAATAACATTTTGAAAAGAACACAATGAAACAAATATCAAAATATGTATTTATCTTTGGAAACACTTTTGTAAGAGTCAGGCATGTGCCTGACTCTTAATCCCAGTGACTAGGGAGGCGGGGGTGGGAGTATTAAACTTAAGCCAGATCCTGTCTTGAAAAAAGCTGGAGCGGTGGCTCAGCAGTTACAGTGCTTGCCTGGCATGCTCGAGTTAAAGAGTTTAAACGCTAGCACCACATATGCAATGAAGTGTTAAAGCACTGAAAGCCACATGAAAGACTAAATAAAACTGATTCTTTCTCTCTCTCTCTCACTGTCCCTCTCTCTTAAAAAAGAGGAGGGGAGGGGGTACAGGTGTAGCTCAGTTGCCCCATCTCCAGTACCCCCCAAAAAAACTTTATAAAGGGGTTGGGGATTTAGCTCAGTGGCAGGGCGCTTGCCTAGCATGCGCAAGGCCCCAAGTTCGATCCTCAGCCCTAAAAAATAAAAAACTTTATAAGCTGAAAAATTTTAATATGGTTTCAAGTTTTAGCTCTTATCAAAACCAAACACCTATCTTTAACAGTGCAATCAATGGTCTCCCTGTGATTTTAATTTTGTTTCATTACAGCAGCTTTTAACAACAAAGCATAGGGTTCTCATTAAAGGATGCTTCTTTCAGTGCTAAAATCATTAAGCAATGCAAATATCTGGTCTCAATATATTTATTTTTTGTAAATATACATATAAAATTTTGTACATAACCTCTTAATAGAGGCAAGCTAAATTCCTACCTATGAATATATTATTCTTGAAATATATGAAACCAGCAATTAAAAAAAAAAAAAAGTCTGGCCTTGCTAGTTTTGGTTAACAGTCACAGCAGCTGACAAAAGTGATTCTGACCACGAGAGGGCACTCAGCTTGTCATTGTTATTCCCAAGCACAAGAGAGCAAAATAGGAAAGCAAGAGAAAGCTTTGTGCCGTGTTTAGGGTATGTGTGCCCACTGCCAGCTGGGGAGGGGAAGAGGGCAGGCAAATAATAAAACCAGAGCTCAACTCTCCACTCCGGGTCAGGTTAATATTTGTATGAGAGAAAACAAAGACCACATTTCAAAGCAGTCCTTTTCCCTGTTCAAAATAAATAAAAAGATCATGTCTTATTGCAGTTAGTCTTAAAAAATTTTTTTATACAAGTCATTAAGATTGCTCTGAATTTTACTAAAAAATGTTTATTTCATTATATGTCAGAACTACTAGACACTGTTCATAACAAACACTATTTGCACCTAGAATTAATTCCCTGGTAAGAACAAAACAAAATACAGTACCATTACTGCAAAGTCTAAGTCATTCTTTAAAAGGTCATTAACTCAAGGCTCAGAACCACTGGTAGCACTTTGAGGGGAACTATGAAGCAGGAACTCTTAGCCTCTAACTACTTAGTGTTCTTGAAATCAGGACAAATCAGCTTGTCACTTTTGAACATTCTTTTAATAACAAAACAAAAAAGTGGTAAATACACTTAGAAAAGAACATTTTAATCATCCTTAACCTCACTATCCAGAATTAACTACTGCTAAGTGTACATGCATCCTTCTGGTTTTTCTATTCATATAATCAATCACCTATGTTTGTAATCTATAAAAGTTGAATGTCTTTGTTTTCACATCACATCTCTTTAAACATTTTATATGTAAATAAACATTTCTATATACATAATGTTAATGGCTGCTTAATTAATATTTCATTGTATGTATTGTGCTATAATTTGTTTAAACTTTGTTGTTGTTGTTTTTCTTAGAGAGGGACAGTGAGAGAGAAAGAATCAATTTTATTTAGTTTTTTTTTTTTTAAAGAGAGAGGGACAGTGAGAGGGAGAAAGAATTAATTTTATTCAGTTTTTCATGTGGCCTTCATTGCTCCAAGACCTTGCTGTGTACGTGGTGCTGGGGTTCAAACCCGCATACACGCGCATGCCAGACGAGTGCCATATCTTACCCTGAGCCACCGTTCCAGCCCCGAATTTTATTTAGTTTTTCATGTGGCTTTCATTGCCCCAGCACTTCATGTACATGGTGGTGGGGTTTGAACCTGCATCCTCGCACATTCCAGGCAAGTGTTGTGGCCGCTAAGCTACTGTTCTAGCCCTTGCTTAAACTTTAAATAAATTTTAATGCATCTCTTGATGTTGATATTTAGGTTGTTCCCAATTGTTCACTGTCAAAAGGCCTTTAAAGGGTCATTTCTTCCTCGTCAACGTGGCCACAAAAGCATCTCTGACACTTATTTCCTCAAAAAAAGTCTCAACAATAAAATACTAACTATACAACTAGAAAAAACTCAAAATCAATACTGCTGAATTCTTCCACTGCAGGAACCCCTTTATTCTATCTGCCCTCTTCAGATTGGTCTATGCTCTCCTCTATGTGTGTATACTCGAAGAATCCTCCCATTCCTTTTTGTGCGGGGGTGGGGTGGGTTTGAACTCAGGGCCTTGCACAAGCCAGGTAAGCCTCCACCACTAAGCTAAGTCCCAGCCTCTCCCATTTCTTTTTGCTTCTCTCATGTGTGACTTTCCCATTCTCCTAGCATATATGCATCCTGACTGTGTAGGTGTGGGGAAAAAAACTTCCCAAACAACCCCCAGCCTCCAACTGGTATTTCAAAAACACATGGGCCTTTGACAATTAAATTCCTGCTACTGCAGAAACCGTCCAACTCTACTTCCAGTGCTGACAGCAAGCAGGCTTGCTGCAGCATCCTGATGATGACAACAGTGCACATTTTCCCTCAGCCTCAGAAAGCACTGCACATAGCACAAGGGTTAACGGCCTAATGCTTTATTATCTTCCCCGTCCACATTCATCACAAGACACCCTGCCCAGGGAAGCAAGAATGAGAGGTTATTGTTAAGAGAGAATGAATGAGACAATGTGAGTTCTGTTCTCCTGACCTGACAATGTGACCAAGGCAGGGGCACTGTGACCAGGGTGGGGGCTCTAGTGAGCCTCCATGAGCCTTGGCACAGCTGCCACCTTGGGCTCAGAAAAAGAGAACGTGGCTTAGGAGCCTCCCATCCCAGATTCCTCACCCTTAACCAAGAGCACACACCTGCTCTTAGTGGACCTCTTGGATCCAATCCTGGCTGCCCTTTCCTATCCCAGGTATCCCTGAGACTGGAGTAAAGATCAGCCTTTTTCTTAAGATATAAATCGTGATGAGTTTCTAAGAATGAGGGGCCATTCCATGAATGCCATCTCACTAGCAGCTTGGGAAGGATCTCAGTTGCTTAGATCTCAAATCATCAATCAGCACTTTAAGAAAACTATGAGTGGGGCTGGAGCGGTGGCTCAGCGGTTTCGGCGCTTGCCTGGCAAGCACGAGGACCCGGGTTCAAACCCCAGCACCACGTACACAACTAAGTGTTAGAGGAACTAAGGCCATGTGAAAAACTCAATAAAGTTGTTTCTCTCTTTCTCTGTCTCTCTCACTGTCCCTCTTTCTTAAAAAAAAAAAAAAAAAAAAAAAAGAAAGAAAACTATGAGTTATGGCATTGGTACCCCAAGCAGTAACCCTCCAGTCCTATCAAGAGCTATGCTGCCCCTCCAGGCACTGGGAATGAGGCACTTTCATGGAGCTGTTCATGGAAGGTAAAGGGCTTTCTGCCCACTCAACTGGCACACGCCTCCCCACAGCAGCTATGCAAACATGTTCTGCACTTTCTGACAAAATCTTCTCTCCCAGAGCTGATGATGAAGACTTTTCTCAAAGACCAGAGCCAAGAGTCAAAAGAAAAGGGCACAGAAGAAACCAGAATCCTTCTCTTGGAAGTTCAAAGTCTTGTTCTACCCACCAGCTTACAAGAGGCTTCTGAAGTGGAGGAGTTTCAGGAAGCTGCTGGAGGTCAAGAGAAGGGCAAGGGTTTCTTTGTAGCACCCTGGCTTTTCTTCATTCAAAACAAATAAAACAGAAACAGAACCAAAACAAAAAAGAACCCCAAATTCAAGATGCAATTCAGAGAACACCCCAGGTTCTCTGAAGCCAGACTCACTCTGTAGCCACTATCTGGGGGATGGGTTCATCTAGCAGTTCCAAGCTGTGCAGGATCCAGTAGCAGAGCCATGGGCGGCTGGCATCCAGACACTGAGAGGGACGGGGAAAAAACACACCCCTATTCAGAACCATTCCAAGATACTGCTGACAAGGGTACATCTGTCTTACTCCCAAGAGCCTGGTGACTGGGAGGAGGGCACCCCTGTTCAGACAACAATCAGCGAATGAGGATGCTCTGCTTTGTGGCCTTAGCCAGGAACTGAAATGACCACCTGTGAGAAGAGCACAATGGAATTAAAAAAAAAAAACAAACGCTGGCCTTAAAGCCAATGGGTCCTTCCCTGGTATGCACCTAAGGAAAGCTGAGCAGGACTTCCACACACCAGCAGCAGGTTAAGGTTGCTATTTCCCCAGTATAGACTCAAGGAGATTTCCTGGATTAACTCACCCATGAATTTAACAAATATTTGATAAGTGTCTACTTGTGCCAAGCACTGCACAGACACTGGGACAGGATAATTAATGGAACTCGTTTTGGTTCTTGAGATGGTTGGGATAAGTTGATATGGGTAGTTATCTGTTAAGGAAGAGGACATGAGACAATTACATAAGTATAATCCACCTCATGTCTTTCTGGAACAAGATGGAACATGTGTACATACACCTGGACAAATGCTATAATGGGCAGGAATGGCCTTGAGGCAGCACATGGAAGACACTAATTCTGCCTGGGGAGTTAGGCTTCCAAAAGTGACTGCAGACAGATCTTGATCCTAATGCAAGTCATACATGGCTACTGAGATTCAAGGCTCAGCAGGAAAGACAGTAACTGTACCCATGTTTATAGATTAAAAGTATATAGAGTCCAGAGAGATTACCTTGTCTCAGACTGTAAAAACAGTAAATGTTAGAGCTCAGATAAGAATCTAAGTAATTGGGCGCTTGATCTGGTGTTCTTTCCGTCAGACCACAATCACCTCTTTAAAAATGTGCTGATGGAGCTAGGTGCAGGAGTGCCTGTAATCCCAGCCACTCAGCAGGCCGAGACAGGAGGATAGCAAGTTCAAAGCCAGCCTTAGCACCTTAGCAAGACCCTAAGCAGTTTAGTGAGACCTTTCTAAAAATAAAATACAAAAAGGGCTGGGGATGTGGCTCAGTAGTTAAGCACCCTTGGGTTCAATCTCTGGTACAAAAAAAGAAAAAAAAATGTATTGATAGTCTGAGAGGTGGCTGACCTGCCACATGGTGGGCAGTTTGGTGGGCCACTGAAGACTCTCCTAAGGATTTGGCCTGTCTGAATCCCAGCCCTTCCTCTTACTAGTTGTGTGCCTTGGAACAAAGTACTTAATCTTTCCACTCCTGTTTAGTTATCTGTAAAATATAAAGACTGGCCTACCTCATGACTGCTCATTTAACCCCACTGTTACAAGGGAAAACCACTGAGGATTTGAGTCAAGCGGTTACAAGGACTGAAAACTTAGAGGCCACGGTCCAAATCTAGCCTGTGGATGTGCTTTGTTAGTTTATTTAATTAGAACTGGCCGCAACATTTAATTGATGGGGAAATCACATAACAATCTGGATTTCTGGCTTCATTTGAGGAAAAAAAAATATGGCAACCTTGGGTCTGCATCAACTTGAGGAGCAAGGTGAATGCAAGGGGCCTCCAGTTCACACCTGTCTCCACCAGGCCAATTTGCTTACTTGTGCTGCCTGCTTGAGCCCTATGGGCATTCGAGCTGGCAAATCCCTGCCATAAATAATTAAATGTAGATGCCCCAAATAAAAGTAGAACTGCTGTGTGTAAAGAGGGGCAGGGAGACTAGAGCCCTCCAGTGTGCATCCATCTGCTGCCTGTCACTCAGCCCCACTCCCAGCCCCAGCCTCTGAGGCTCCTCCGTGAACCCTAGGGCTCTGAGAAATATGCTTTAAGATCCACTCAAAGTTTGGGCCTACAGTGTACTGATCCTCTGGACAATTCAGAAAATAGATCACCTTACAGGGCAAGGGTTAGGGATTACTAGGTAACTGACTTTTAGTAGCTGCCCAGGGGTCTGGAGAAAGCATGTGAACCCCTCAGCTGCGATCAAGGGGTGGAGGAAAGCCACACCCCAAGTAGGGTGATCTACCAGATCTGGGAGCTGACAAGACAGTGAGAGATCTGGTTCTGCCCCTTTGGAAGTGGAGCCTCGGCTTATGATATAGCACCCTGGTTCTTGCCAGAGCCATGTGGTACAATGAGTGAATCAACCATAGGTCAAGCCCAACAGCATTTTGCATTCAAACAGCAAAAATGGAGGGAAACTTGGCCAAGAAGCTGAAAGAGCTTGCAGACCATGTGCTTACCTCATAGGCATCTGTCAGTTGTCGAAGGCCTCTTTTCAGATAATGGAAGTGCTTCTCCCTCTGCAAAATAAGTCTGAAAAGACAAAGAGCCCGTAAGCCTCGCTAGGAGATCATGCTTCCACTCCACACATACGTGCACATACAAGCATGCAGCTTCAGGACGTGTTCCACAGTCACTCAAAGGATGCCCCGCACTGCTGCAGCTCTGAAGGGCAACTACACCAGGAAAAGAGGCCTGCATTTCAGTGTCTCTTAAGAGCCTGAGAATTGGGCTGGCAGATGTTCTTGAGTAAGAACTGAAAAGCTGAAATGAGCACACACAGCCAGGCAGTGATAATTCACCCAGAAAGTTCCTTCAGGATAACTGAAAACAGGATGACTTGTGACCCCCCTGTGTTTAATTCCCCCTCTGGGCAGGGGGGGGGGCTGGAGTGGTGGCTCAGTGCTTGCCTGCCATGTGTGAGGACATGGGTTTGAACCCCAGCACCATGTACAACTATGTGTCAGAGCAATGAAAGCCACATGAAAAACTAAATAAAACTGACTCTCTCTCTCACTGTCCCTCTCTCTTTAAAAAAAAAAAAGAAAGAAAGAAAGAAAGAACCCCCCCCCCCACCATCCAGTATTGGGGATTGAACCCAGGGGTGCTTTACCACTGACCTATATCTCCAACCCTTTTTATTTTTCATTTTGGACAGGGTCTCACTAAGTTGCTGAGGCTAGCTGGCCTCAAACTTGTGATCCTCCTGCCTTGGCCTCCTGAGTCACTGGGGTTACAGACATTTGCAATCAGGCCTGGCTCCATTCCTTAAGCCACTTAAACCTGAGCCTTGCTGGACTTGCGTAGCCACTGTCATTTCTCCTACGATCACTTCTCCAAGATCTATGACTTTGTATCCGGCCTGCCCCTCAGTTATCCATCCATTTTTCCCTCCCTGAAATTCCACCTCCCACCCACAGCTCTGGCTAGAAGACGGTGTTTGTATTCTGCAGCCAGACATGTCCTTGGCATTGACGTCAGCAATGCTGGCTTTGAGAAGGAATGTGCCGCCCATGGCCACCTGCACAGCAAAGACAGAGGCAGCACTTCATGTTTGGTGTTGCAAAAGGGGCCCGTGTGATTATGGAAGGAAGAAAAAGGAAAAGGATGTTAAGGCGGTCGTTGTGCTTGCTGACTGCAGAAACAAAAGGAAGGAGAGCCACTCCCCGCTCTTCCAGGTAGGGCAGACAACTCAACAACTCTCTCTAGAACTCCCACTGTACATGCTCAGAATAAGACCATCAATGTAGTCCCTACCCCTAAAATGTCTCCCGGTTCATTAACGGAAATGAGGGAAGTATATAAATGACTTCAAGACAAGGCAAAAAACATAAAAGGTTTCATAAAAGAAAAACAAAGAAATACTACTCAAGTGCCAAGGGGAGGAGAGCACCTCTCCAAGAGAATCATGATCAGCAGAGGGTGTACAGAAGTGGCAGAATGTGAAGTGGGCAGCCTCGGCAGAGGGAGAAGTTTTAAACAAAGGCAAAGCAGCTGAAGCAGCTGAGGACACGTAATGCAAAGAGCACATGAGGGGACAGACAGGTGGGGAGATCCAGCCTAAACATAAGAGGAAATGGTAGAACAGGCCACTGAGATCCTTTTTACAGGGTCTGGGAAGCTAGCTGCAGAATTTCTATTAATTTAGTAGGCAAAAGGAAGCCCAGAAGCATTCTGAACTGAGAAAAACGTGACCAGAACTGTGATTTAGAGGAAGCCTCTGACAGTGGCAGACACTCACTGTGTTTGCAGGGGTGGGGAGGGAGCAGGGGAGGGGTCAGAAATTGGGCAGGGCCTGGACCAGCCTGGGACTTCTGGACACATGGGTTTTAAGGCACCAGAAGTGTACTCAGGTGAAGGCTGCTAGAAACACACATGCTGTGGTTTGGATGTGACTTGTCCCCTCCAAAACTCATGCTGAACTTTGACTCTTAATGGTGTGGAGTGGTGGTAGGCTCTATAAGCAGTGATTACCATTAAAAGGGATTAGAGCCAGTCTCAGGGGAGTGGGTTTGTTCGCAAGAGAACTAGCCGTAGTTAATGAGGCTGAACTGAGCGGCATGTTTTGTCTCTTCCTCATGTACCCACTTGACCTTGTGCTTCCTACCCTGAGCTGAAGCAACACGAGGCCCTTCTCAGAGGCCAACCAGTTGCAGCTGCTTCATGTTCTTGTGTTTGCTAGCCTCCAGAACCATAAGCCAAAGCCAAAATAAACCTCTTTTCTTCATAAATGTCCCAGCTTAAGACATTCTAACAGAAAATGGGCTGAAGCGACGTGAGACTCAGAAGAGGGCTCACCATTACTCATGCAGAATGGGAACACTCATCTGCAAGCAGTGAAAATGAAGTCACAGAACAGAGAAAGAGGTCTGAAATCAGAACCGTGGTAAGACCCATCCTTAAAGGCTTGGAGAAGGACAAGGAGTCAGGCAAGGAGAGAAACTGGAACAGGGGAAGGACAAAGGCAGAAGAATCATGTCACAGGCAATTAGGGAGGAGAGAATTGGGTGGAGGTATTTAACAGTGGCAGATGTTGCGGCATAAACGAGGAAAACAATAACAAACAAATGAGCAAAGAGATAACAAAGGACAGTGTGGCTGATGACCTTAAAGAGCGTGCAGGGTGGTGAGAGCGAACTGTAACGGAGGAGGCCGGACACAATTTCTCTTTTGGAAAGTCCAGTGGCCAAGACTCAGTAGCACCCACCCTGTGCAGGCAGAGTGCTCCATAAAGCCATGGTCCAGGGTGGACGCAGGTGAGTGAATGATATGTCCAATGAACACTAATCTGGGGAGTGTGGTGGACTCTGACAGCTCAAAGGAAGGCAGGAGGGTCAGTTGGAAAAGTTTTCCCAAAGGGAAGAGCATTGAGACTAATGCTGGAAGTTAGCCAGATAAAGAGGATGCCGTGGCGTGTCTGTTATCTTAGTTCAAAAGCTGGAGCAAAGGTACAAGGGGGAGAGCAGAGAGAAATCAGACTGGAGAGGTACTGACATTTCAAATCATGGGGCATGGAGGACTTCTAAGTGCATTAAGGAATCTGGGTTTTGTTTGTTTGTTTTTGTTTTTAAATTTTATGCTAGGCCTTGACATTGAACCTAGGGGCACTTAACCACTGAGCCACATCCCCAGCCCTTTTTGTTATTTATTCTGAGGCAGGGTCTCACTAAGTTGCTCAGGGCCCTGCCAACCTGCAGAGACTGGCTTTGAACTTGGGATCCTCCTGCTTCAGCCTCCTGAGTGGCTGGGATTATAGGCGTGCACCACTGCACGGGGCAGGAATCTGGTTTTAAACCAAAGAAACAATGGCAGTCACTGTGCTATGACATGGATGACCCTTGAAAACAAGCCAAGAGAAATATACCTGTCCAAAAATACCACATATTGCCTGATTCCATTTATACGAAATGTCCAGAATGGGTAAGAGAGACAGAAATCCTCAGACAAGGCTGAGGGAGATGGAGGAGCTGGAGGTGATGGCCGAAGGATACAGGATTTCTTTGAAGGTCAATGAAAATGATCTAAAATTAACTGTGGCTGATGGTTGCACACTCTTGATTATATTTAAAAACCAAAGAATTCTACATTTTAAAAGGGTGAATTATGTGATATATGAATTGCATCTCATTAAAGCTGTTATAAAAAGACCAGTGGCAAATAATGTCTTTCTAAAGGGAATTACATAAGTATTTCAGGCAGCAGGAGATGTGAGTCTAGCAACATAGAATTATTTTACATTCTTAGAGACAGAAATGATGGGTCAGAGTGCAAAGCCACCCAAACCTAGGACATCGCAGTGGGGAAGGGGAGCAGAGGATCTCATCTGACATGGCCTCTACTGACACAGGAACCAGGAGTCAAGATCATAGGAGAGTTGTGGACTGGCCTCAGTGACAGATATGTCAGGGAAACTACACAAGACGAATAAAGGAGTTCAAGGCAGGCGTAGTGGAAGCTAAGTGGAAGAAAATTTGGTGAAGCCTGTCAGCAGACACAGTCAGGTCATTTTTCCCCCTTGACAACCTTACTGGGACTATTGATCAGAAGCAGTTAGTGGGATGCTACAGGACGGACTGGCAAGATGGGAAGCACAGGCAGGCTGAGGAAGGAGGGCGTGGAAAGAGGTAAGCAAATTGCTAAAATAGCTCACCACATGAGCTGGCCCAGGATGAGCAGGTTGGAAACCAAGACCAGGATAGGTTTGATGGCCAAGAACCACGAGGGATAGAGAGACATTAACAAGGGCAGGCAACAAGGGAGGGGAGGCTGAGAAATCAAAGCCAAGTGAGGGCAAGTGCAGAATTCTGAGCTGGAACTCCTGACTTCTCTCAATGGATTCACAGTGAGGTTTTCTATAGGTCAGTTCTTTGCTATCTGAAAAACAGTCAAAAGAATTCAAATATTCCAAATACCATGAGATACAGAGACCCAGGGAAGAGAAAGGAGAACACTCCATATCACAAGAGAACATTAGCCACCTCATCTAGAAATGTCAGGCAACCCAGCTCGGACTTTCTTTTAATGAAAAGTCTACCCATAATGCTGGGGAGATAGCCCAAGAAGAGGGGGTGTATGTTACTGGAATTACACTGTAACTTTGTGAACAAGGAGAGATCACATCTGCCTTCAGCATCTACCAGAGCTGGGCATGCAGAAGGCTCTCAGCATGTGTGTCACGTGAACAGAGGAGAAATAAAGGAATATGGTCAGGTCAGTTTCTTGCTGGCCAAGGAGACTGGTCTCCCTGCACAAGTCCTTTCAATTTAAAAAACAGGACAGATCTCAAAGGAGAAGCTGGAATTCAATCACACCAGAGGGCAAGGAGAAGGGTGGTCAGGCAGAGAAGGCAGTGTCTGCTCTGGCTCAGAACTTTGCTCTGGCTCAGAACTTTGCTCTGTCACTTCTCTCGGTGTTCACATGCACCATGAGGCAGAGGACGCGTCGCCCAAGGCTGCCTTCCCTATTGAACAGGTGTTTTTAGCTGAATTAAACAACTAAACAAATGCACATGTTTAAAAAGAGCAACTGGGCACAGTAACACACACCTGTGATCCCGGTGATTCAGAAGGCTGAGGCAGGCGGATTGCAAGTTTGAGGCCAGCCTCAGAAACCCAGCAAGACCCTGTCTCAAAATAAAAAATAAAAAGGGCTGGTTGAGCACTTGACTAGCATGAGCAAGGTCATGGGTTCAACCCCAAACTGCAAATACAAAAAACAATAACAACCACCACCAAAAAAAAAAAGAACTATCAAAACAAGAAAAAAAAGTTAAAAGCTGGGCACAGTAGCACACACCTGTAGTCTCAGCTACTCAGTATATTCAAGCAGGAGGATTGCTTGAGCCAGGAGTTCAAGACCAGCCTGAGCAACTCAGCAAGATCTTATCTCAATAAAAAAGCCAAGGGGCTGGAGCGGTGGCTCAGCGGTTATGGTGCTTGCCTAGCATGCACAAGGACACCCATTCGAACCCCAGCACCATGTACACAACAAAGTGTCAGAGCAACAAAAGCCACACGAAAAACTAAATAAAATTGATTCTCTCTTTCTCTCACTATCCCTCTCTTTCTCTTAAAAAAAAAAATTAACCTGAAGGAAATCTCCATCACCTTTTCTTCTGCCCTGGGGTGGTCCCTAGAGCCAGGACCTGAGCCAGCCCAAAGATGAGCCCCTCAAGAGCTCTCTGCCCTGCCACTTTGAACCTTACCCACAGAAAAACAGGCCCCAGGAGTCATGCTGGGCAGGGGCTGCTAAGCTTCTCCAGCTGGTTTCATCTGAAGACAAACTCCAGACACAAACAGGAGAAGAGAAAAGCCTTTCAGTGACCATTTCCACAATGGAAACTTCTCTCTCATTCTCTTGCATTATATCTCACTCTCACACACACACACACACACACCCCTACACACCCCTATACACTAAGGTTTATGATTCTTTTAAATTGAAGAGACGTGTATCCAGTTTCTTTTGGTCAGTCAGAAACTATACTAACAGCCTTACTATTATGGGCTGAATTCTGTTCCCCCCAAATTCACATGGAAGCCCTATACCCCATGTGACTGTGTTTGGAAACAGTGCCCTTTTATTTTGTAAAAGGGAGAGAAGGGTAGTGAGAGAGAGAGAAAGAGAAAATCAATTTTATTTAGTTTTTAATCTGATTTTTGTTGCTCTGACACTTCATTGATGTACGCGGTGCTGGGGTTTGAACCTGGGTCCTTGAACGTGCCAGGCAAATGGCATAATATGCTGAGCCACCTCTCCAGCCCTGGAAACAGTGCCCTTTTAAAAGAGGTATTTAAGGTTAAATGGGGTCATAAGGGTGGGGCTCTAATCCAATAAGACTGGTGTCCTTAAGAAAAAAAACGGAGATATCATGGAGGTGACAGCACAGAGAAAAGTCATCTGCAAGCCCCAAGACAGACCTTGGGAGACACTCATCCTGCTGGCATCTTGATCTTGCATTTTCCACCTTCAGAACTGAAAGAACAGAGATGACATGGTGCTGCCAGTTCACCGGAGAAGTTCCGCTTTATTTAGTAACTGAACACAATTTTATAGGGCCTAGGGTAAGCTTATAGGCTGGCGCATGTGATGGGGTAAGAATTCATTGGGCAGTTTCAGACTTTGGGTACCTGGGCTGGGGTGGCGGGTGCTGGTTGGATGGGGTTTGGCGCTGGTGGGAACCGGCAAGTGTGGAAGAGAAGCAGGAAGTTCACCATCTTGGGAATTCAGGGGGTCACATGGCCTTATAAATTCCCCATCTTGGGAATTAAGGGGACCACATGGCCTTATAAGAACTATAACAAAATAAGTTTCTGACTTTCAGAAACTTGGTCTCAGTTGGTGTTCAGTTATGGCAGCCCCAGCTGACTAATACCCTTATCATTCCTTCATTCTCAATTCACCTCGATCCAAATTCTTTTCTCTGTAGGAAGTTAAGGAAAAGCTAAAGCTCTTCCCCACTTTTTCCCTGAATAATGCGGCCCCAAAGCCAATGAGATGGAGCAGAATAAGACAAGCTCCGGGCAGCAGGTGGGGGAGGATGAGGAGTACGCGCGCGCGCGCACGTGTGTGTGTGTGTACAGGGGGAGTGGGACGGGGACTCACAGGAGGAATCATCAAATAGGTACATACACTGAAGACAGTGGAACAAACTCACAAAACACATTCTAGGTAGTGATGTAGACTATATCCTTATGGGTTTAGCCCACTGGGCTTCAAAACACAACTTCCTTTGAGCTCTGTTAGCTCCAACCTCAGGGCCGTCCCACATGCTGTTCCCTATCTGGAACAACCCTGTTCACCCTGCAGGTCTCAGCTGAAATATCACTTTCTCTAGGGGGTTGTCCCTGACTTTTCCAGGTTAGAGTCTGGCTGTGATTGTTGGAGCATGCAGTTGGTAACATATACTTGTGTTACATGTGTTCATCTGCTATCTCCACCTCTCCAACGAGACTGAGAGCCCAACAGGGACAGGATCGGGCCAGCCTTGCCCATGCTAGCCTTGCTCATACCTGCCTCCCAAGCCCTGTAGAGTGTCTGCCCTTTGGAGATTCTCCAGATAGTTAAAAAATGGTGAAAAATGGAAAGGCTTCAAGTGAACCCAGTAGAGGGAATGAGAGCAAACACACGCCTCTAAACCGAGACCACCCCTGAGCATTCTGCAGAAGGGAGAACAGGGAATTCAGCCCATTGTTGGCACTGGGGAACTTTCTAAACCCACTAAAAGCAGGGGCCTCTTTTGTTAAAAAGCAACCACTGGGACAAAATAAACAAGTCAAGAGAGGGTGAACTTATTTGTAAGGACTTGGAAAAAAACAACAGTAAGAAGGAATACATCTGCTAACTGCTCAGATTTGGGAAATTCTAAAATAGCATCAAATGCAGGAGTGGCGCAAGACCAGGAGGCCAAACAGTTATCTGTGTGAGAAGGGCTTTGAGAACTTTCCCTAGGAGTGTGCTGGCTTCAGAGCCACCGCAATACTTAACCTTCAGGGCCCTGGAAGCTCAGGGTAATATCGGGTGGTATTTTTTTCACTTCCAACGAGCACCAGGCCACTTTTGTCCAAGAGAAAACAATTTTAAAATGGTATAGAGGTGTGTGTGTGAGTGTCTAGTTTATGCATTTCAGATTTCTTATTAAAGTAAATTAAAAGAATGAAAAAGGGTAAGATCATTAGTGTATAGAAGGAGAATACTCATGTGGAATGAAAACAGCATTTACAGGAAAGCAGGATGCTGACAAACAAAATTATTAAAAGTATAATCAGAAAGGTCTTTGGGGGCTGGGATATAGCTCAGTGGTACAGCTCTCGCCTAGCATATACAGGCCCTGGGTTCCATCCCCAGCACCACAAAAACAAACAAATAAATAAATAAAATTCCTGGGAGGCTAGAGTGGCCCAGTGGTTACAGTGCTTGCCTGGCATGTGCAAGGACACGGGTTTGAACCCCAGCACAACATATACAACAAAATGTCAGAGAAACAAAAGCCACAAGAAAAACTAAATTAAATTGATTCTCTCTTTCTCTCTCTCTCGTTAAAAAAAAAAATCCTTTAGACTGATTATTTCACTCCAGGATACGATGCATATCTCACAGCCATAGAGAGAGAATAATTTTGGGGAAGGGGATTGATTGTAGAATGCACCAACATTTCACTCCAGCCTTGAACTGCAGCCAAATCTGTTATTCAGCTTGCTTCTGGAAGGATGGGTAGGCGAATGCCACCTCAGCACGGCTGCTCGCACCCTGGACCTGCGTGTGATCAGTGGTCCTGGCGCTGTGTGTGATTCTGTCACTCCGGATCAGCATCATGACCTCAGAAACACAAACCACCTGCATCATTTAGATTCACTGCTAAAATCTGAACATGCAGTTTATCTAACAGTGAAGGTTTGTTCCTGCAATACACTGTCAGGATTTTCAATTTTGAGGGCTAAAATGTCAAATACTAAAATTGTGAAAATTTAAAGTTCTGATAAATTTCAGATTTATTCTTTTTTACCTTATCCTTTTTTTGTAGTGCTGAGATCAAACCCAGAGCCGTGCACATGGTAAGCACTGAGCTACATGTGACTATATGTAGCTAGTCACATATCTTTGTATGTGTGGTGCTAGGAAGTGAACCCTATACCTCAAGCACACTAGACAAGCACTCTACCATCAAGTCGCATTATTCTCATATCTTAAAAGTTTATTCAATGATGGTGACATTTGGATTCAGCCTTATATAGATATGCTGATATTCAGCCAATGTGTGTAATATCTGTAATGTTAATTAGCATGCTAATTAGCATCCTTTAAAACACTCATTTTCATAGGCAACTATGATAAATTAGGAAATAGTCATATTCCTGAAACAGACACAGAGCTCTGATATATTCTACTTCCATAAGGATGCAAGCCCAAAAAGGAACATTTTTGTTTTCTACCCACGCTTGACCCAAGACCTATGAATCAGGAGATTTTTCTCCTTTACTGTCCTCTACCATCAATCCCAATATAACACCTTCTTCCTCATAGACCATGGCCACTCAGCCTCCCTGATTCCTTAGTAAGTTGACTTACTAAGGAATCCAAGGCTGTATTCTGCAAGTGAGTGAAAAAAGAATGACAAATAATCAAAGGTCCCTCCCTGGAAGGCACAGAGGCCCAGGCAGGAGGCAGTGACTCAGAGCTCAATCAGGTGAGTCATCTGGGGACACAACTGCTGACAACAAAGGTCCCCAAATCAATTATGTCCCTCACCATCACCAAGTTCCGCCACTGCTAGGTGGCTAAGCCAGCACAGACTTGTGCATAGGAGCAGCAAGAGTGCTAAGGAAGTCATTGCAGCCAAGAGCTTGTTCCTCCAGCTGCTGAAATACGTGGTGTCAAATTTGCTAACCATAGCTGGTGAGCTGTGGCTCATGACAAGAGGAATAATTCATTTTACCGAGCTTTGGGTTAATGCAGAGATTTGGTCTAGCAGTCTGGGGACCAATTCCTCTAGCTGGTTAATACTTTCCTCTTTGCCTTCCCCAGGGGAGGAAGATTAAGTTAGCCTCCAATCTGGTTTTCTCTATAAGCACCTGCCTTTTCAAGCTGTTTACTACAGTGTCTAAGCAGGGAGAAAGAAAAAATTAAGGAAATGTAGAAAAAAGACACAAAGGCAAGAAGGCCAAAGCCAGGTGTAACATTCCGGTAAGAAGCACCCAGAGACGCAGCCAGTGTGAAAGTCTCAAGAAGTTAGGAGACATGATAGAGATGAGGCTGGACTTCAGACCCTGAAGCTCTGCAACCAGAGAGAATCAGCCAGCACCTCACCCCAGGGCCTGGATTGTCAAAGAGAAGTGTTCTATCATTCAGGGAAAATGATGACCACACACAGTTTCAGACCCCTGATCAATTCTGATGGCTGAAAACAAAACCCAGGATGATTTCAGAGAAACAATTTGTGACTGGAAGAGAAATAGTAATAAAGGGATGAAGTAATCTCATGAAATTCTAGTGTGATATATTATAAAATACTGGAAAAAAGTGAAAATAAAGGTTCACATTTTCAAAATTCTAATTCCCTTTCAAAATTCTAATTCCTCATGAAATTCTAGTGTGATATATTATAAAATACTGGAAAAAAGAGAAAATAAAGGTTCACATTTTCAAAATTCTAATTCTCTACAGGCATAAAAGTCTTCAACTTGCTAAGCTCCAAGAAAAATAAAAAGCATTGTATTTCTCATTCGAATTTCATCCTTGGCATTTGCTGCACTAGGGCCAGGAGCGCAAATTTCTCATAGATTGCAAATTTCTCACAGGATTGGGGGTGCAGCTCAGTGGTAGAGTACTTGGCCTAGCGTGTGTAAGGCCCTGGGTTCAATCCCCAACACTGCAAAATAATAATAATACGACAATAAGAATTTATATCAAAGGAAGCTGTCCTTTGCCACCCCCTGGACTCTGTATCTGCTTCAAAGTGCAAAATGAAAAGGAGAAACTTGAGAGTTCTCATCTGAACACCAAGCAGCAGCTCACAACTAATCAAAACCTGAATTCAACGGCCAATCCTCAGACCTGAGAGACCAGGCCTCGAGGGAAACCCCACCTAACACCTGGTATGTCAGTCCAAGTGCAGCATCTCCTTACACAGCATTGTAGCAAAAGGGAGGAGTTGGGGTCACAAGCATATCCAGGTAAGGTCAAGAAACACCAGCCTAGGGGCTGGAGCGGGACTCAGAGGTTTCGGTGCTTGCCTGGCAAGCACGAGGACCCGGGTTCAAACCCCAGCACCACGTACACAACTAAGTGTTGGGGCAACTAAGGCCATGTGAAAAACTCAATAAAGTTGTTTCTCTCTTTCTCTGTCTCTCTCACTGTCCCTCTCTCTCTATTAAAAAAACAAACAAACAAACAAAAAAAAAAAAACCCCGAAACACCAGCCTACCAGCAGACAGGATGCAGGAAGAAAGGCTCCCACATGGGAGGGGACTGGATACTTCTCCAGTCCCCTTAAATTCCTACCCACAGCTTACCTTGGTACAAGGTGGTTGAACTTGTAAGAACTGAAGACCTCTTGGATCTTTTCTTCTACTTTGGCCTAGTAAAGGTACAGGACAAGGGAAAGAAAACAAACATAGATGAGACTGTTACTGGAGTCCTTGGCTAAAGCCCTGACTCTGGGGGTCTTAACAGATCAGCTCTGGTCACCTGCTGCCTAGAGAGATTAATTAACAGGGAGATAAAGATATTGGTGAAACAAGAAAGGAATTTATTCTCAGTTTGGCCAGGCTATTCTAGAAAATTGTCTCCCCTGTTCAGACAACAGCTCTAGGATTATATAGGGAAAGGGCAAAAGCTAGGAGCCAAGAGGTGTATCACTGGCAACACTGGCCAGGCGTGGGTGCCAGCAGCTGAGCGGT
This sequence comes from Aplodontia rufa, assembly GCA_004027875.1. NCBI lineage: Eukaryota > Metazoa > Chordata > Mammalia > Rodentia > Aplodontiidae > Aplodontia > Aplodontia rufa. The sequence continues at coordinate 6,115 of PVKS010020110.1, read as the reverse complement.
ACACATACACTGCAGTTCTGGTTCTGCAGGTCCAACTTGCATCAGGGCTTCTAGGGCAGCTTCTGCTTTCAGCATGAGATGAAGATGGGGAGGAAAAAGCAACTTAAGGAAAACAGATCAGAAGGCTGGACGATGACTGAGTCTTTCCTGAAATCTCCCAATTATATAGAAGCCCCTGTCACATGACAGGTACCAATTGCTTCCTATTGCCACAAATCCTATTGGTTGGAGTTGTTCAGTGTGGTTTTGGACTGCACAGTATTTATAACTGGATTCAGAATGACAGACTTAGGACAAGGACAAAGAGAGAGAAACAGAGAGACAATCCCCTGTGACAGGTCGGCATCACATCAACTCCTCCAGTAATCTAATCCATGATATCCAAACTAGTAGCAGTTTTGATGTCTGGCTTCCTGGCACGAATGACTCAGGTGCAGATAAAGAGAATACCTACCTTTTACATTAGTAGGAGACTAGAATATGCCACCCCAAAATATGCCTCAGTGGCATAAGTATTATTCTGAAATGATTATTTTGAGGAACTGTAGATATAGAAGAATTTCTGAAAACAGACTAGAGGGTACCCTTTTATATGGGAAATTCATGTCTATAACGGAAGCCACCATTTGTAAGGGTGTGAGGTTTCTCCTTGGGTACCAGAAGAGAAAGAAGAATAAATAACAAGAAAAAATGGAGAAGATGGCCTATTTAAATTTGCATAACAAACCTTCCTCCTATTTACTTCCTGGTTGCCTCCCTATTACTGGCTCCCTCACACACCTCTTTCATTGTTTTTAGTGAAAAAGACTACAAAACTGGCATTCTAGGCTATCTCTTTCAGAGTTACTCGTTTTTGACTGGTTACCTTTCACAGATATTTTTCCTTTTGTTAATCTGTCCTTTGTTATAGGGAGTCCCAGCCAAGAACTTAGAAGGGTAGAGGGAAGATAATTGTTTTCCTCCACATGAAAAATATGTTCATGGTGTGTGTGTGTGTGTGTGTGTGTGTGTGTCTGGATGTGGTGCTGGGGATGGAACCCAGGGCCTTACACACGTGAGGCAAGTGCTCTACCACTGAGCTACATCCCCAGCACTCCCTAAGAAACTTAAAAATAAGTGTGTCATTTACTTCTGAAACACCCGGTTGAGTCAGAGTTTCCAGTCCCTTTGACAAGTGTGCAAAAATTATTTGTGCTTTAAAAAAGCAGTGATGTGAATCTTCTAGAATTTAAAATGCATTTATATTTAGTTTTAGGATATGGCTTTGGTATTTATAGTTGAACATGAGTTCAAGGGATGATCTGGTTAAGAATGTATAATATCTTAAGAAACAGACTGAAGTCACTATGAGAACCTACCTGACTGGAGAGGAATCGAAAGTTGTCCAAGATTATAAAGAACTTTTTTCCATTCCAGACACTCACAGAGGGCTAATATATAGCACAGCCTAAATGGAACACATGTGGTATTTGTACCCGGTGTTCTTAGCAGTAAATCAAATGAACAGAAAAATGTACAAGAAGCACATGTCAGTTAAGAACAAGAAATAGAGATTTGCCTATGACAAACTGTCATATCTAAGTGAGTGGATGAATTCTGAATGAAACAAAACCAACTGAGAGGAAATCTCACTTCCTTTACCCAAATATAAGCTTATTCAAATCTGTACGCCTTAACACTATTCTAAGGCTCAGTGGATGAGCCCACCTTCTCCTTCGAGAAAACTGGTAATGAGAAGCCCCTTTTCAGCTCCCATTTGGGCAACACAAGCAGCCAAGCACTAGACAAGGAAAATTGAGGCTTATTATCTCAACTAAGAAACCTGACAAAAGGCATGGAAATATCATACTGCAATTTGGAAAATGCTAAATATACTCCCAATATAGGGTTATTTCTCTTTAGACTTCTTAATCACTCTTCTTCAGAGTGAACTTGCATTCCAATGGAGTTAGCAACTGACTCATACTGCAAATTCAAGTTATGAATTTTAATAAACAGCTGTTTATGAACAGGTCAGCTGTACACGAAAAATTAACAATTTATTGTCTTTTAAACACCGATGTATTTTTGACAGCTTTGTTGAGATATAATTAATATACCATTCAGTTCACTCATTTAAACTATGACTCAATGACTTTTAGCAATTTTAGCACTGACATGATGCTCCAAGAGTTTTTGCATCTTGGAGCATTTCAGATTTTGGATTTTCAGATTAGGGATGCTCAACCAGAAAAATCTATGCAAATATTCCCAAACTCTGAAAAACCCTAAACTCTGAAAAACTTCTGGTCCCATACACTTCCAGCAGTGGATAATCAACTGTATTATTTTGCTGAATAATACTTCGTTTTATAGATATATCATGTTTTGTTTATCAGTTTATCGGTTGACAGACATTTGGGCTGTTTCTGTTACGGGAGTCCTAGGCCAGAGGCCTGCCTCTTGGGATTCCAACAAATTAGGTCCAGCTACTCATCCCAAAAACCAAATGGAAAAAGTAATTGTGAAAGCAGGAAAGGAACTTTAACCAATATGGCCATACTGGGAAGAGTCAGATCAAGCATCACAGCTGTCTTTGGGAGAACTGACAGAAGTTTCAGGGTTTAAAAAAAAAAAAAAAAAGGAAGAATTGGGACAGGGGCAAGAGGTATGCATAATTAAGCAGTCTTGGTCAAACTGTGGTCTGGTTCATTATTACCTCCATTCTGGTCCTAAGAGGTAGCTCCAGAGAGGTCTTCTTGCTCAAGGGGGCAACCCCGTTCCCATCCTAAGATTACTGCTCCTGCTCAGCGGGCAGCCTCAGTTCCTGTCATGGGGTATTTGACTTGGGGGGCATGGGTTTATCAAGGGGTGATCTGTCTGAGCTCTGTTATTCCTGGAATCCAAGATAACTGCAGGTTTAGGTCAATGACTGGAGACTTCTAAGCACTGAACCAGCAGATCTGGAACAGGATATTATAAAAGGTGAAGTTGAATGTCACCATAAGTCTTGAAAATACCTTAGCTACTCTTACCTTGATGTCCTCAGTCTTGAAGGGGAATGAATGGGTTAAGGTAAATTTAGGGCAAATAAACCTTGCATTACCAGTTGTTTTTCTTTCCTTTTTAACAGATACCCATTAAATGATTAACATATCTATGTACAGAGTAGATCTGGAACCTGGCTCAAAGCTTAAGGTAATAAAGGAAAAAGACAAAAATGAAAGCAGAGATGTCAAGTTTTCACCCTGCTTGTAGTTACCTATTGGGCATCTAGAGGCCTGAGTGAAGAGTCAGTGCTTGTTAGAAAAAGCAGCCTCTAATTCCCTGTTATATTTCCTTCTTTCTTTCTTTTTTCTTGACTAGTATGAAACATGCTGCTATGAACTGTTGGGGCTCAAAATATGACATCCCAAAGTATGGTGATTTGGCATGGTAAGGACTTTAAACTTTAGGACACTTAGAAGGGCCTCAGAAGCAAGTTCTCACCCACCTTCTGTGGCCTTCCTGTTTCGCACCCCCTCCTTCCCCTGAAACAAGTCACAGAAACCAGAATTCCTCTTCCCAAAGATGGTCACAGAAATTAGAACTCCTCTCCCCCAAAGCAAGCCATAAAATCTGGAAAGGCCACTTCTCCCTTCTGTCTTGAAGACCCTCATTCCAGAGAGCTCCTAGCCCATACCCCGGAGGAAGGACTACTACAGAGAGAGGACAAGAATTCGGACAGTCCTTGCTGGCCTCCTCTCTCAGTTGATTACGAGCAGATCACACCCTCTGTCCAAGCCCATTCGTACATGGCTACCCTAAGCATAAAGACAGAGTCTTTGGGTCTTCATTTCTGAAGGCTCCTGTGTCACATAAAATTTTCCTTAAACAAATTTATCATTTCCTTCTCTTTTTAACCTATCTTCTGTTACAGGAGTGTCAGCTGTGGGCCTTATGATGAGTAAGTAAAGGTATCTTACTGTTGCTACTCCTACAGAACTTTCTGGTACAAGTTATTGGGTGGACATGTTTTTCATATTTCTTGGGTACATACCTAGGAGCTGGATCATGTGGTAATTCTACATTTAACCCCTGAGGAACTGCCAGACTGCTTTCGAAAGCAGCTGTACATTTTTATAGTCCCACCAGCAGTGTATGAAGGTCCCATTCCTTCACAGCCTCACCCTCAGCTGTTACCCATGTTTTGATTATAGTTATCCTGGTGGGTATGAGTAGCATCTCTGTAGTTTCGACTTGCAGTTCCCTGATGTCTAACAATGTTGAGGGTTTTTACATGGGCTTATTGGACATTTCTTTATCTTATTTAGAGAAATGTCTATTTAGATATTTTGCTCATTTTTAAACCTAGGTGCCTTGTTAGTGAATTACAATAGTTCTTTACGTAATCTAGTTACAAATCTATTAAATATATGATTAGAAAAAAATTGTTCTATTTTTGGGTTTTTTTTGTTTTTTTTTTTTTTGTTGTTGTTGTTTTGGGTTGTCGTTGTCATTGTTTGCTTGTTTTTTGCAGTGCTAGGGATCAAACCCAGGGCTTCATGCATGCTAGGCTAGCATCTACCATTGATTCACATCGCTAGCCCTAGGAACTAGTATATTTTTTGATAGAAAGAGATCATCTCAGAGCACACAGCATGTTTTTTGAGAATATGACCTTAAAAATATTACTCAGCAAAGCTGGGGCTTTAGCTTGGTGGAAGAATATATGCTTAGCAGGCAAGGGGCCTTGAGTTCAACCCCCAACACAAACAAGTATATAAATAATAAAAGCACCAAAACAAAACAAAAAAATACTTAGCAACAAGTCTGTAAGTATTTCAATGAATAGTAATAAATTAATAAATTTTTTATTTTTTTAAAGAGAGAGGGACAGTGAGAGAGAGAGAAAGAGAAAAACAACTTTATTTAGTTTTTCACATGGCCTTAGTTGCTCCAACACAACACTTAGTTGTGTACGTGGTGCTGGGGTTTGAACCCGGGTTCTCATGCTTGCCAGGCAAGCACGGAAACTGCTGAGTCACCGCTCCAGCCCCATAAATTTTTTAAAAGTACTTATCAGAGGATGAAACGAATCAAAACATGGACATCCTTTTTGCCTCTCATGTCCTGTACAGCCTCCATGCATTATATAAAATCTGAGTAAATTTGTTAGTAATAAGATACATGCACTTGAATGTTCTAATTTTCATAGCAGAAGGAAAAGAAAAAAGGTAGTTGTGTAGAAAACGAAAAAGAGTTAACAGAGCAGGCCTGAGACTGCCATCCTTAGGACTGACCTCAGGCTGATGTTTGGGAACCTGCATTTTGGGAAGGTTCCTGCCATCCCCAGAACTGATAAGAGTTCACTGTTCCTAAACCATATAAACAATGAGGTTTATTCCAAATTGTAACTTTTCTTCTGGGAGTCTGAATTATGATAAGTGATAGGCAAAGGGTACCTATGTGACTAACTCTCAATAAAAAGTGAAGACACTAAATTGGAGGAGGCAATGTCCACCAAAGTTCTGTCTGACAAAGTCCAGACTTGGGGATGGGCTAGGCAAAGTCAGCCCTGGAGATTGCCAAAACCATCCCTTCTAGAAATTGGCTGTGTTTTAGTAATTATATGTATTATGAATTTACTTAAACTGGAAACTTTCTGATTGTTATAAGAATTGCATTACTCAAACTACTGTTGCAGATTGTTGAGAAGAGTATTAGTAATAATACATATAGAAATCATGGATAATAAAGCTATAATGGCTTTAAAATAAAATTGGATATAGAAAGCAAAATAATTAGAACTAAGGAACAAAGAAACTGTGATACGTGAAACATCTGCAGAAAGACATGTTTATCTTTCCTGTTCTTGCAGAGGTTGAGTTTTGATCCCTCGGCAGTAAATAAGTCACATTTGCCTTTCTTGTCTTTGTAGAAGTTAGATTTTACCTCTTAGACCATAGATTAAGAAGCACAAATATTTTATAGAATTAACAATTATAGGACCTAGGATAACTATAATATATCTAATAAGGTCACGATGACATAATAATTTTAGGTCTGCAGTTAATAGGGTATGAGGGTATAATAGTCTATAATGTAGTCTAGCTAATTAAGTAGCCTCTGGATAATAGGGAGGTATAGTTTGGGG
>PVKS010020109.1:0-37331 GCA_004027875.1 Aplodontia rufa | reverse complement strand
GCTATTCCAAGCAGGGAGGAGGGTTCAGAAAAAGGTAGAAGAGCACTGTGGCCTGGATGGTAAGAGCATTCATCTTCTCAGACCTCTTAACAGAAATGAAAAGACCTCACCAGATGTGTTCATACTCATCCCGGGTCTCATTGACCAGAACTTCCTAACCTGGTCACACAATAGCAAATGAAACTTCAGTTTCATAGTTGCAGCTATTTGATGATTACAACAATCTAAAGCATAAAAGGGGAAAATGTTTCAAAAACCAGGCTAAAATTATTAGCAGAGGGAAGTAGAACTGTGGAAGACAAACATGGTCCCACCCCAGTGCCTTTGCATTAATCGCCCCTCTGCGTGGAAATCCTTTCCTTGTGTCTACAGGGGTCACCCCATCCCTTCCCTGAGCTCTCCCCTCAGGTGTTAGCTTATCAAAAAAGATTTTTCCAGATCGTGCTATTTTGTTGTACTAATTTAGAAATTTCCAGGAATCATTCTTAGTTCTCCTTGTTTTATTTTGCTTTCACAGCATGTCATGATATTATTTTCCTTTCCCTCCCTCCTTCCCTCCCTCCCTTCCATCGCTCTTGACACTGCCTGGCGTACACTTGCTCGGTAAGGATTTGCTGATTGATGAAGGTGTCTGTAGAATTAGACTACAATGCAGAAGTTTCCTAAATAAACAAAGAAAAAGTTTTGTATAGTTTTTAACTGATCCTAGTATCTAGTCCCACAGAGGGAAATAGTTGAAGCGGCAATATGGAAAGATGAAGTTATTATTTATGGATCATTGCCTGTACATGTCAGGCATTAGGTTAGATATTTCATGTGCAAGAATAATCACCCCCTATTTCATAGGATGAGGACACTGAAGTTCAGAAAAAGACACAGCTTGCCAACATCATATAGCTAAGAAGTGTCAACAGCTGACTGTGCCCTGAACTACTGTAGGGTGTCTTGCAAACCCGTTCCTGAAACAGTGGAAGGAATTAAGAGTTTGACACATCCATGATGTTTTCAGCTAGTTCTTCCTCTGGATTCTAGTATTCAAGCTGCTTTTCCTGTTCTTTCTGTGTATTTTGCCTTTGTTTCTCCCTTTCGTCTTTCCACCTTCCTTCTTCCCTTTCTGTTTCCCTTTCTACATATCTGCTTTCTTTCCTTTTTATCCTCCTTTTTTCATTTTTCTCCCTTCTTACCTTCATTCTTTTTCTTTTATTCATAAGATTACATTGTATGCAATATTTTTATGTCATCGATTACAGTTGGCAGGTTCTAGTCACTGTTTACAATACCTCTGTGTTCATAATTCACTGAGTCATCACAGGTCTGAGATGGAAATTCTTGGAGATCATGCAATTCAACTCCCTCTCCTTACAACATGAGCTAAGTAAGGACCAGAGAGGGGAGGTGACTTGGACCTGATCACACAGCTTGTCATTTATTGGATTTTTTTAATCCAAAATGGAAAGTATTCACCAGATGCATTATGTTCCATTTTTACACCCCCTCATTACTTAAGTCTAGAAGGTAATTCACATAAAATCCCCTTGTTAACAGAGATGAGCTTCCTTATGAAAAAACAGTTTTCTATGTTGCAGGTTAGATGGCTTGCACAAGATTAACATCACGCAGATGTACAGACACCATTCCTGTAGGAAAAACATGTGTGCATCAGAGAGTGTGCATTTAGGAAGAATGTATCTACACACACAAAATGTGTGGGATGATAGGATGCACAACAGGAGGGAGCACTTCCACAAAGTTTATGCTATTCTGTATTTATAGGTTCCTGTTATGGGGGCTTATATGTCAGTGGCTCAAACAATCTTATATCACTAAAATATTGAAGTATCATTAAGAATTTTCATATCAGGGCTGGAGAGTGGCTCAGCAGTTGAGCACTTGCCTGGCATGCACGAGGACCTGGGTTTCCACTCCAGCACCACATACAGAACTAAGTGGAGGAAAAATAAAAACCAGATACAAAAAAAAAAAAAAATTCTCTGTTTCACTTTCAAAAAAAAAATTCAAACTCAAGGTATGTAAAAAAAGGCTGTAATGTTAGAGAATAATGGGACGAGGCACCACTTCCATAATATGATTAGGGAAGGAGTAAGGAGTGGACATTTAATTTGAGACCTGAAGTATAAAAATCAGGGAAAAAGAACTATGTGGGCAAAAGTCTAGAAACTGGGTCAGAACTGGGAAGAATATTCTCAGGTGTAAGATACCAGGTGAGGCATAAGAAAAATCTTAGAGAAGATATTACAGGGCATGATAGAAGGAGTTTGAGCCTCATTCCCAGTGCGATGGAAAACCTCTAAAGAATTGAAAGCAAGAGAGTGGCAGACATAGTTTTCTTTGTAAAGATTATTCTAGGTAGGTAATGGAGGTGAGCCCCTTCACAGTTACAGCACTGACATTACTGACTTGTGAAAGAGTGAGGTTCCCATCATGAAAATTCCCATCGTGAGGATGGGACACTGCACAATCACACAATAATAGTACTGTAGAGGGGGATTCAAGGATTAGAGATTGGGCATGGGTTACATATTGGCCTTTATGACACTCCCATTTACTTATTTATTTTTTTAAAGAGAGGAGAGAGCGTCTGAGAAAGAGAGAATCAATTGTATTTATTTATTCTTCTATCTGGCCTTCATTTGTCCAACATTTAGTTATGTACACACTGCTGGGGTTTGAGCCCATGTCCTCAAACTTGCCAGGCAAGGGTTCTAACTACTGAGCCACTGCTCCAGCCCCATGGTACTCCCAATTTTGAGCTTCTGTAGTTGTATGAACTGAGATAATTTTTTGAAAGTCTCTTTATGAATGAAAGAAAACCATAAAATCAAAAGTTTTATTAATCAGAAGGAAATTCTTCCAGAGTTTAGAAATCTTGTACATAGTTATCTACAGAGTTGTTATCACTTCTCCAACTGGGGCTAAGGAATATGATCTTAACCTCCTTCTACCAGGACAGAAGGTCTTAGTTTTTTGTGTAATATGGATTATCTAAGTTCTCTTGATGAAAATGAAGTCTCCAGGAACCATGCCTTAGAGATCTTAATTCAGTAGACCCAAGAGATCCAGAGAACTGCAAATCGAATAAGCAGCAAAGAAGGCTCCTTTGGAAGATTTGGAGGAGGAGAATGAGGGCCACACTTTGGGCTTGGTGCAAGGGGTTCCTACTTGTATCCTGGCTCTAATTCACATCTGGCTTTTTCTGCTTCAGTCGAGGATGTTGTAGCTCTAAAGATACTCTGAATGCTCAGCATGATTAGGACAGTCAGCCTTTCCGAGCTTTCGTCCATACTGATGCTCACCTTAGGATGCTGGGGTGAGGGCTAGAAATTCACAATCTAAAACGCAGTCTCGCAGCCTGGTATTTCCCTGCAGCTTAACAAGCGGCAGCTATTATCTGCTGTTGCTCATTCTAATTTGTTCAGCTGCCTCCTTCCGGCTCATCTCTGTTTCCTAATGCAGAGTCAGCGCTCACCTTTATTGATTTGTTTCTCAATTACTGTCTTCTTGCATCCACCTCTCACAAATTCCCAGACACCTGCCCGTTAGTGGCTATCACCTTGACTAACATTTACCTCTCTCTCTGTGATATTATAAAGATAGTAGAATAAAAATGCTGATATTACATCCATGGAATATCTATAACTATCAAATTAGTTTAGACTTATGTTTCCTGCTACAATTAACTCACAATTATCTCTTGTAAAGCCTCTCATCTTCCCTGTTTAATCTAACATAAGCACTGTAAAACAGAGAAGACTGTGCAATGGACAGATGAGGTTCTGGAAAATGCTACCAAATTATGAAAAGCATTTGAATCTCATTAGCTTCTGAAGAACATAAACAAAGCTTAAATGGAGCAAGGAAGGTCAATCCACTCTGGTGTGTTGGGTTAATTGATATATGCTGTCATCAAAATTTTAAATTTAATAAAACTTTAAGTGTAAAAACATAAATCACGAAAATCTTCATGTGTTTAAAGTAAGAAGCCCATTCCAGCCTGCTGAAATTAAAAGGAAATACTCCTTGCATTTAACATAATTGCAAGTAAAGTCTACATTATGCTTCAGGAAGAACAGGGGACGAGTTAAACTAGGTATTTAGGAAATCTGTGTATTCATAGTATATGGCTGGTTTCATTTGCTATATTCCCTTAATCTGTCATTCAAGATGCCAAACAGGATACCAAAATAAGAACCTGTTTTTCAGGAAAAAAAATTAAGTGGTTTTTACTTTGTTTTTAAATCAAATCGTAAGAAAAGTTAACAGAGCTATAGGATTTAAATCACAATTAGTTACATTGTTTGTAATTTATATTCATTATTTGAATGAGTAAAATTATACTTAAATGAGAATTGTCCCAGAAAATCCAGGCCCTGCTGCTTTTCTCCTGACTCTCCACCTTTCCCTTCCTCTGGATTGGGCGAGTTAGCATTTTTATGTTGCTCAGTTGTGTAAGCTGAGAAGGGCAGAGCTCTGGCCAGGATTCTATCCTCCTCTGTCCTTTGCAAAAGGAGGAGGTAAGCAGGACCTAGTGAGGAAGCTCACCCATGGTTCATGTTTAATTTGGAGGTGGGATAAGGAAGGACAGGAATTGCAAACATAAAAATATAGGAAACATAGATATGCAAATCAGGGATATTTACATCAGAACTAGTTCTTTCTACAAAATATTTGGAACTGGTTTGCCTGCCCTTACTAGAGCAGTGGCCAACATGCAGCCTCTTAGAGTGGAAAATTCCACAATAGCCCATTAATGACCCCAAAGAATCCATAATAATCCCAGATGCGTAATTCATACACTCTCAATTTTCTTGACCCAAGAGCAGTGCCTTATCCTTTCTTCATGCTGTATAATGGAGAATGGGTTTTGTTTATCATTATTTAGCTTTCTCATTATGCACAATCTGTTTTGGAATAGAAAATAAAACTTTCTTTTTCTGCTTACCAAAGAGTTTACTGAAAGTAGGAAGCATAAGGGCTTGAGATCAACTGCATAGGGTGCTTCTGGTTTTATTTTTAAAGTGAAGTTGCTAGCTTGTTGTAAGTGGTTCCTGCTTAACACTAAAACAGATAATAGATTCAATAATAAAAAAAACCCACTGCACTCTATTTTAGGGTGCTTTTAAAAAAACGAATGAGCTGGGTGTTTATTCACTTATTTGTTTCACAGATACTTGTTGACTAGCTCCTGAATGCCTGAAAGCCAAGCAGCATTGTTGTGGTTGTGCTATATTAATAAACAAAGAAACCAAATCCCTGTCCCTCGGAGTGCACATCCAAATGGCAGAGTGTCGAGAATAATACCTTCTTTACAATAGTGAATAGAAGATGTGAAAGACAGTTCAGTCTAAAAGACTGAGTCTGTGAGACAAGAACCAGAGAAAGGTGGAGCTTACTTTAACATTATTACTCATGTGTCCATAGAGAATCAATTATGGACAAAATACCAAATAAAGTTTTTTGTCACCTTTAAGACATTCTGAACTTCTTTTTCATTTTTCTTTATGAGTCATCTCACCGTGCCTTTGTGAAAAACCATTGTTTTCCAAGATGAAGCTCATATCCTGAGCTCTATGAGTCAGTTAACCTGATAGGAATTAGTACAACTCAACATTGGAACTCATATAGCTAAAAAAGTGCAATTTACAAAGCTCACTGACAATTTTGCTGATTTTAAATTAAGATGAAGAGTACTCTAGGGCTGGGGAGCTAGTTCAGTGGTAGTGCACCTGCCTAATATGTGAGGCCCTGTGTTCGATCCCCCAGAACTGGAACAAAAGAAAGGAAACAAAGCAAGAATGCTAAATTGGCTTCAAATTTGTTTATTTTAATGAGTTTTTATCTTTGTTATTGGAAATTAGAAATTATTTCATACAGTACCTTTTCATTAAAATTGCTATTTATTTTTTAATCAAGTTATTTTTACTCAGCCATTCAAATGAGTGGTTAAATACACTGTAAGAAGATATTTTTGTATAGGTGTTACATGCATGTAGTAAAAATGTGAAAGTTAGAAAGTGTAGACAATGAAAGTAAGTCGTGTGTGTGTGTGTGTGTGTGTGTGTGTGTGGTTCTTAGGAATGAACCAGGGGTGCTCTGCCACTGAGCCACATTCCCAGCCCTTTTTCTTTTTTCTTTTCTATTTGAGACAGGGTCTTGCTAAGTTACCAAGGCTGGCCTCCAACCTGTGAGTCTCCTGATTTAGCCTGCCAGATTGCTGGGCTTACAGACCTGTGTCACCCTGTTGGCAACCATGTTTCCTTCTGTTAGTCTCAGCTCCCCTCCTTTAGCCATTTTTTGTCCATAGCTTCTTGGAGCTTTTTCTAGTGCTGTTCTAAAGGGACTTCTCAAACTTTAATGCGCCTGTGAGTCCTCTTAAAAATGCAGATTCCAATTCATTTGATCTGGGGTGAGGCTTAAGGTTTTGAATTGTCAAGAAGTGCCACCTAAAACTGATGATGCTGACCCAGGACCACCACAATGGCAGGGTTGTAAAGGACACTTGTTTACATGTGTGTGTTTGCATGCCGGTGTGTGTGCATGTGTGTGCATGCATGCACACGTGTGTGTGTGTATGTGTTTATTGGACTAAACAGAGCAAAATGTTTTCATGAACAAGAGCAATGTACTGTTTTCTCCTACTTCAGCCCTAGAGTTCCAGCTTTGAGTTTTGCTTTGTTACAAAGTTTTCAGCTAATCTTTGTCTATCTGGAGTGATAATTTATATGGTATTTTAGAAATCAAACTATGAATGAAGGATGAAAGCAAGAAATATGACAATTTACAGCAGGGCACTGGATGATGTATAAATCACAAGGACTGTGAGAATTTGTCTTTGCAAATTTCTCATCTTTCTTTTTAATAAGGTTAGAAAAGTCCTCAAATCCAAGTAACTTCCTAAATTTTGGCTGAGAGCATACTGAGATCTTTAGCTTGCAGCCAGTATCATTAATCTAATAAAGATGCCATCATACTTGAAAATGATGCAATAAAACTCCCTGAAATCAATACAAAGTGCAAAGATCATTTAAATATTTAAAAATCATAGACATTAATATTCTATCTGCCAGAATAAAGTGGTCTCCAGAGATCACTGTGCTCACTATCACAAGGGATAGAAATGCTATCTTTGTTGAGTCTGTATGCAAAGGTAATTTGTAAAGCATGAGGGCAACTCATAAAACAAGCCTAAATGTTCATGCCTGTTCTGGACTCTGAAGGAAAATAAGGGCTAGTGAACTTGAAGTTGCCCATCTGCCTTATCAGTAGGGAATATATTTTAATATGAGCACTTGCTCACACAACACAGTGTTTTCTTTTTTAAAAGAATCAGTATCAGGCTGGAGCAGTGGCTCATTGGTTATGGCGCTTGCCTGGCATGCGCAAGTACACGAGTTCAAACCCAGCATCACGTACACAACAATGTCTCGAGCAATGAAAGTCACGTGAGAAACTAAATAAAAATTGTTTCTCTCTCTCTCTTTAAGAAAAAAAAAATAAAGAACCATTATCAAAGGCACTCTTCGGAAATAAAGATTTGGACCATTGAAGTCTGAATTCCTGCATTATTGATAGAAAGAGCCAAGAGTGTATAAGTTTTTCTTGATGGGAAGTTGGTGTCTATCAGTGAACCTATTTCTCTGAATGGCTCTGAGGTCTAGCAGATGGAGAAGTACTGGACTGGGTGCTGAAGATAGTTATCTTTAAATATTTGAGTCTTCAGGGAAAGATGATTTGGATCTGCTTCATCTTCTGAATATGCTACCATTATTCTATCCTACCTAGAGTTGTGTTCCTTAAGTCTATGACATGTAGTGGTATGCCCAAGAATATGCACATAGGCACAGAAACAAATAGCACATCTTCCTGAAGTTTCAATTGAATAAAAAATCCAGCAGGCCTACAGGACAACAAAATAAAGTACACCAAAGCAAGCCTGAATATATTAAAGAGTGGAGTGCAAAATTCTGGTGTCTAGTTAAGTTAAACATGAGATTTCAAAACAGTATGAGGCTCAGGGCTATGCACCAGGTCCCTTAGCATATGCCCTTACTGACTTTGGCGAGTAGAAGGATATTTCAATGGGAAAATTTTAGAAGCACTGTGATATACACCAATATTGTAGGAGGTGATTGTGAACTAGCTCATTTGAATAGCAACTACATTTCCGGGCCTCCTATGAGAGTCTGGAGTAGGCCTGTGCAAAATATTTCCGAATCAAGGAAGTTATTGCCATATTTTTGAAATTTTGATTTTGTGAACGAAATAAGGAAATGACATAGAGGTTATTAAGATCTGGACTGCTCTAGGATATGTCGCAATTGAACTTTTAATAAATGATCTCTATAGAGAAAAATCTGTGGCTTTGGGCACTTTGGGATAGATAAACATATTTTTCAACAATTTGGCTATTTCTCCTGGTAGTAGAGGGAAAATCACTTCAGGAAGCATGCGTGACAGGTACGTGATCTAGACTGTTTCAATCACTAGCTTTGGATCTTCAATAGGAGATCCAGGTCTCCCTGTTCTTATCTTTAAATTGAGGCAGTACAAAGATTAGAGTTAATAGTAGATCAGTGTTTGCCTACTCCTCTTATTACTTTTTTCATCTTCTGTACCTCTCCATTCCTTTTGTGCCTGGGAGGTCAACAAAGACTCATCTGTCAATGGGAAAGTGGTGTTCCAGATTAGGAGGTGAGATAGCATGACCTGGGTTTCTACCCATCCTGAGTTCCCTCTGAGGATCCTTGAAAGCTGTTTGCTAAGAATGCATTTAGAGAAACAATCAACAGCCTGATATGTAAATGCACTTTAAGATCTAAGTTTGCTGTTTGCTGTCACTTTCTGACTGCAAATACACAAAAGAATGACCTAGAAACAATCAGAGGAAAGTTGTGTAGCATTTAGATGCATATCACATATGCATAATTGATTCCTCAAAAAGTTAAATACCCTTAGCATATGTATGGGTAGTGCTCTAGCCAGGACCAGCGCCTAATCTTCATGACAGTGGCTTTGTTTTACATAATTCTAAAGTAAATGTCTTGTTTCTTCTTTGGGAATTCCAGGACTGGTATTTAGGAAAGCATATGTTTCCAAGTAGATAGCTGGGCAAAGGAGCTAAACTTCCCCAAACAGAAGGACCATTCATGTAGCTGGTACACTAAGCTCCATAAAGCACAGACTGTCACTAAATTCTCTTTGGAATTGAATTGCAGTTACATATTGAGGACAGTACTAAATATAAACAGAAAAGACCAAATGCATGCCTTTATTTATTTATTTGCTTTGTTTTTGTAGCATGTTTGCAGGAAGAATTAGCTATTGCACACACACTATAATCCTTAATTGAAACACACAGAAGAGGTAACTTAGTGAATCCTTCAGCATCTTTTTTCATAAGCTTATTATAGCTTTCAAGGACTTGTCCTTTTTTCTTATGTCTGCTAACAAATATAAAAATGCTAAGAAAATTAATTTAAAAAACATGTCACTGAGAAATATACAGAAAGAAATACTATTTTGTATGTCTTAAATATAAGAAAAATGGGCAATAGTTTGAGAATAAATAAGGGGGGATCTATATAAATGGGAATAATAATATTCAACTAATGAGCTTCTTCTTTGGGGAAGAAAGTGATGCCGGTTTGGTGGAAGTCGGGTTCGTGTCCCCCGGAGATGAAGAATGAAATGGAGGGACACCAAGGCAAACATAGTAGACAGACTTTATTGTAAGAAAATAATAGAAAGAAAAGAATAGGGAAAAGAGCAGACTTTCCCCAGAGTGGGAGGAGGAGACAGAGCCGAAGAGGCAGTTTGGTTTGCCCTGTTTATAGGATGTTCTCCCTTCAAATGGCTACCCTCACCATTCCCTCGAATCTAGGACGGGGCGCGGGATATTCTGGTTGGGGCTGGTCTTGGCTTTGCACCTCTGGCATCAATATAAAGAATGTGGTGCCTTGCTTAGCAGAATGGAGTGTCTGCATCGGGACCCACCTTGTCAGACCCTTCGTACTAGCATTGGAGAATGTCAAATTGATCTTAAAAGAAAATGAACCAGTTTTCCCTTAATTGACTCAAACATTCTAACTATTCTGAATGCCTAATGTTTCCCCTTGTCTTAATAGGAAATATAATATATGTGGTTCACACAAAGGATTTCTCTGGATACATGATCTATAGGTGTTTACTGTTTTAAAGTGTATATTTTTTAGATATATTTCCAATTTTTAAAAGTGGAAAAGGCAAAATAACAAAAACATAGCAAGACAGAGCACAAATGAAGACAGCTAAAAATCATGGACTAGTATTAATAATACAAGTAATTATGTTAATCTTAGGTTGAGGGACGTGCATCCATATTTTACTTTAGAAAATTTAGATGGAGACCATGTGTAAGACACAGCTAAAATATAGCTTCCTAAGAGATCTGAAAGTAGAAAGATGGGAAAAAATATACCAGACAAACACTAACAAAAGAAAGCCCATCCAGCTATATTCATGATGGGAAAACTGGACTTAAGGACAAAATGCAGTGTGTGTTTGTTCTCTGACTCCAGTTCCCCTTTCCTCATTCATCCTCCCACCTGACTACGTCTAGGCATCATCTGTTTCTAACATTCCAGAACTTTTGACAAATCTTCTCCACATATTTTTGTCTTATTCCAAGCTAACCATTTTCAAAGCTGAAGGATGTTTAATCTCTGAACTCTTACAGTAATTAGTATCTCTGTACCACTTATTTGGTACTTAAATACTGTGTTTGGTGTTATCCATATTCATGCATTTCTTTAATCAAATTGTAATATCCTAAAGCTATGAACCATGTCTTATTCTTTTTAAAATTCTCTGTCCCTCACTCCAGGACCCCTCATGTAGTAGATCCATATCTCCTGGCATTACCATAAAGTAGAAAGTCAGTGACCATGTTGGTGATCTACTGAAAAATGGCTTTTGAAAGCACATTAAGGGCTCTTTCAGGATGTATGAGAATTTTGCCAGTGCTATGCATTGCATTTATGATTTCTAAGCAATCTCTCTAGCAAAATTTTAACAGGGGAAGAACACACACTTATGGTGAGTGATTCAAAGTTTTGTGGAGTTGGTGAGACAGAGACCACAGCCCCAATAGGAGGGTGCCCTCCTCTGGACCAAGCTGGAAATTCCCACAGGGTCATAACTTAACATAAACTTTTTTTGTTTCTTCGCAACATAAACTTTTTTTGTTTCTTCGCATCCACACACCTGGGACAACATCCAACATTTAATACATAATCAATAAGTGATTTTGCAAAATGTGAGAGAATTATTAGTCTGGGATAATTTAACTCAGTTGCATAACAACGTATAATTTAGTTTCCAAATGTGTATATTTAGCTCTGGCTTTCAGAGGGAGAGAGTGGCTGGGAGGGTGGAAGAGCCAGCTTGCCAAGGCAGGATACAGATGGCATCACCATGATTGGCACTCTGAGGTTAGAGACTGGTTGAAGCAAAACTGGGTAGCGGGCTGTGTTTAGAAATGGACAGCAGAAATTTAAAAGGAGATGTGCAAACTCTTGGTGTAGAGGTTTGTTTCTTGTCTTGGCCATCGAGAAGTGATTGGAGTTCCTCCTTTCTCATGACATGCAACAAAGGCTGTCTGCTCTGCAGACCTCTTTAAAACATTATTTTTGAACAGGTGATATATAAAGCTTGTGATCTGAAATTCAAAGAGTATGCAGTATTGTACATCCTAAAAATAAGGTTTCATCCCACCTCTGCCCTTAGGTGCTATTTGTATAGTGACCTAGGTAGATGTCTTTGGTATACATGTTCGTGTTATATGTTCATATTTTTTCATGTATTTCATATAACATACTAATTGAATATTACTTTTTTTATTCAACAACTTATCCCACAATCCTTTATATTTTTAATTTTATCATCAATAAAATCTCAGCCTTTAACACTATTGGTATATTGACAGTGTTCAACATTTGTTTCTTGTGCAAATGAATGAATGGTTTTATAATAGTTTCTAATTCATTCCTAACCTGAGTCACCCACTAATGGGTTTTAGAAATGCCTCAGTTTTTATTGTTTAGAAATACCTCATTTTAAAGACCATTTCCAATGTGCAATGCTTTTTCCTGTAACTATCATATCTGTCCTTCCAAGTAAATCCTAAAGAATTCATTCTTCAAGAACCTTCTCTGAATATTGACGGTCATTCTCTCCTCTAGGAGTTATCTGTAAGCCTTTAGTAATAGTCTACTGGTTTTGATTGGCATCTAATTCTTATTTGTTAATATAGCAATCATGAAAGTGAGTAGCACTGTTAATAATAATTGTTATTGAGTCCTGGTGCCATACACTTTGTTAAACTCATTATACATGCAATCTCATTAATCCCTACAGTGGGGCAGAGGATGCAAGTGGTAGACCATGTGCTTAGCACATGCAAGGTCCTGGATTTGCTCCCCTGCACCGCCCCCCACAATCCCTACAAGGCATACACAAAGTGACTTCATAATCCTTATACCATACCTATCAGTGCCCCATGACAATCATCTTGACTCATCTTGGGATCATGGGTAGACCATTGCCTTAAATACCAATGGCTTTTGGCCTCTTGCTTCCCAAGATACCTCTGAAGAATATGAATGGATCAGAAGAGCCAACATTTCGACACCCTCCCAGGAGTGATCTTTAACTGATGAGCTGTGATACTGGGTGAACCATACCCCCTTACTAGGAAAATTTTGAGTTCTGCTTTTCTGATTTCACTTCCCTACTGGACCACTCCCTGGAATCACCTCCTAAATAAACTGCTTGTACTTACATCCTAGCTTTGGGATCTGCTTTTGGGAAAATCAGATGTGAGGAAGCAGGTTTAGAGTATCATGCTCAAGTTCACCTGTACATCACATGACAGTCAGGACATGAACCAGAGCCGTACTTAAAAGCACCATCCCTTATTGCCAACTAGATGGTAAGCACCTCTAAGCAGGCCTACAAACTTGGAAGCCAAAGTCAGAACTTCGGACACACGTCTGCTGCTTGATGCCATTTGCTGTCTTGGATTGTCTCTTTTCTACCATAGCACATTAGAACGTGCAATTTAAGCACCATTAATTCAACACATGTGCGTAAAATTTGTTGCTGAAATTATCATTTAAAGAAGACATTTAATTTGCTGAGTGTCTTTTTCTTGCTTTTCTGCAGATAGCAACTTTATCCTCGCCAATGCGCAGGTGGCTAAAGGTTTCCCCATAGTCTACTGCTCGGATGGCTTCTGTGAACTTGCTGGATTTGCTAGAACCGAAGTCATGCAGAAGAGTTGTAGCTGCAAGTTCTTATTTGGTGTTGAAACCAATGAGCAACTGATGCTTCAAATAGAAAAATCACTGGAGGAAAAAACAGAATTCAAAGGAGAAATTATGTTCTACAAGAAGAATGGTGAGCTGGCTTTCTTTGGTGTTCAGTGGAGAGTATCAGAGTTGCCCTCTTTCAATTCAGTGATTGTTCCATAAGTCCCATTAAGGCTTAATGGCATTTCACATAACATGGTCTACTAGAGAAGTTCCACAAATGATTTGGACGATGGCCTTGTTTTAGCCATTAGCAGCATAAACTGCCTGAAAATTATAACGTTCAATGTCAATATGTGAACTGAGTTAATATATGTTTAAACAAAGTATATTACTATCATAGTCATTTTAAAAATACATATTATATGTAACAGTTGTTAATATACTAACAGATGATATTTTATTCAGAGATAGTTTTTCAAAGTTTATGCTTTTAACCACATTTCAATCCTAGTCATAAGGACAGAGTTCTGAGGGTTTAGTGACAGTAAAGGAAGTAAATTTAAAGGATATCAGCATATGCAGTTTCTCTTCCCTGGATGTAGAACTTTTCTCACTATTCTCTGAAATTCTAAAGACAAAATGAGATACTTGGTGTCTCTGGTCAGAGTAAGTTTGCCAAGACTCAAAACTACCAATGGAGAAATGCAAAGGATTTTCTTGTGGCTGAAGTTTTATGACTTGTCTAATGGGAGATCTAGAGATGAGTGTGGTGTCTCCAGTGCTGAAGTCCTGTGTGGTCACAAATATCACTTTCACGTGGGTTTTGGTAGTTGGAGGGAATTCATGAGACAGTGATTGGAAAAATGCTAAATAAAAAATTATAACAAACCATCATTTCCCAGTATCCAAAATCCCCACTCTTCCTTTAATAGCTTTTGGTTTTAATCAGCTTTGCATTGCTTGAACCTGTATACTTGACAAGAACTTAGAGAAGAAGTTTATTTTGGCTCATGGTTTCAGAGGTTCAGTCCATGGTTGGCTCACTCCATAGTTCTTGTCCCAAGGGGAGGCAGAACATCATGACAGAAGGGCTCGGTGGAGGATGCAGATTGGGACATGGCCACCAGGAAGCAAGCTTCTTCTATTTTGTTGCCCTGCATGCCACTATTATGCTGTTCCTGTTAAGGGGTTGAAGGCGACCTTCCAGCTTTGTCTTAACTTCCTGATCCATGTGCATTATTAGTTTGTTAGAGCTGCCACGACAAAAATGCAGTGGTTTAAACAACAGAATTTTATTTTCTCACAGCCGAAATCTAAGACCGAGGTGTTGGTGTATTGGACTCCTCACGAGGTCTCTCTCTCTCCTTGGCTTGCAGAGGGCTGCATTCTTCTTGTATTCTCACATGGCAGAGGGACATAAAGGTTTAATGAGGTCATAAGAATGGGTCCTCAGTCCATTATGACTGAGTCTTCATAAAAAGCGGAACAGGCACCAGGGATGTGCACATACCCGAAAGGCCATATGAGACTGTATTTTGGGGTCTTTCTGTCAACAACTTTTTTTTTTTTTTTTTAAAGAGAGAGGGACAGTGAGAGAGGCAGAGAAAGAGAGAAACAACTTTATTTAGTTTTTCACATGGCCTCAGTTGCTCCAACACTCAGTTGTGTACGTGGTGCTGGGGTTTGAACCCGGGTCCTCGTGCTTGCCAGGCAAGCGCTGAAACCGCTGAGCCACCGCTCCAGTCCCATGTCAACAACTTTTAATTGTCCTCTATCTCAGAATTTCTCAACTTTATCACTGTTGACATTGTTTAGTAATTCTTTGCTGTGGGGTGCTGTGCTGTGCATTGTAGATGATTAACAGCACCCCTTGCCTCTAGATCTCATTCCAGGTATTTTGAGGATATTGAGGTCAATGTCAGATAGAAAAAAAGAAGCCTGCATATGGAAACTTCATCCTCTTTTATAGTTTATTTGTCCTTGGAGGATATTCCTTAATCATGTGGATTTTGGATACACAGTAGTCTTGAAGTATTGGAGAGCACCCCTCTGGAACAAGATTGTTCCCTAGTTCTTTGGCACAAGGAACATGATTCGGACCATTGTGTTCTTCTCAGTATTAATAGACAAGGCCTACATAGCAAATATGATAAAATAAAAGTATTCTAGGCCTACTAATTATGCCATAATCACTGAAAAGAGGAACCGAGGTAAAAGAATGTGGAGGACATTGCTGAGAGTGCAGAGGGGTGGGGAATGATAAAACTGCTGTCCAGTGGAACAAAGGGGGAAAGCATCTTTTGTCTATGATATCCGCTGACTCATCCTTCTTAAGATAGGTGCCTTGTGTAGGTTACTCCACATCCATTTGATTATTCCACTTTTTATGCCTCTTTAAATTATCGAAATGTGCCACCCTCAGAAAAGGGTCAGGCCAAGGAGGAGAACTGAAGATGAAGAACAAAGGATAGAGGCTTTAGAAGCTCAATAGGTAAAAAGTTTGAAGCACCTGGAGAGAGCCACCACAAAAGGAATTTCCTGAGCCTCCTTTCTCATAAGATGCCTGCAGCCCTGGAAGAATGTGGGTGGAAGTCATGTGAAGGCACCACTCTGCTCTGAGCAGTCTCCATGGGGAGTTGTCCAACACTCTGAGCAATGTAATTGATCCAGTTGGTAGGGATTGAAAATTGCCATCTACCCTATGCTAATCATGCTATATTATAGCTCCTTATAAAAATATCTGTTGTACACCCAGTTGTGAGCCTTCAAAGTGCAGGCTGTGAGCTATTGACAACCACATCCCTGCTGCTTGGGTCCTTCATTGAATTGTTGTTTGTTAATAAATGCTTGCTGAAGGAAATTGAAATGCATTACTAGTGTGACCTATGGATACTTGAGAGCATGTCCGCATTTCTGATTTTTTTTTTAAGAGAGAGGGACAGTGAGAGAGCGAGAGAAAGAGAGAAACAATTTTTATCTAGTTTTTCATGTGGCTTTCATTGCTCCGAGTGCACTTTGCTGTGTACACGGTGCTGGCGTTTGAACTGGTGTACCTGCACGTGCTGGGAAAGCTCTATAACTGCCAAGCCACCGCTCCAGCCCCCTGGATTTCTGATTTTTAAAATTATGCATATGGCTTCTAGGGTCTTTCTTCTTGCCTTCAAGGATTATTTCCATTTAGTAGTCTTTAGAAAGCCCCACCTTAGCCCCTGTTTGTCCACTGATTCATTTCTGGCCCATCTTTTGATGTTTCCCTGTGTTTTGTAGCTCATGGGGTTCCCAGAATGATTTCCCTTCTCTCTCTCTCTCTCTCTCTCTCTCTTTTTAAAGAAAGAGGGACAGTGAGAGAGAGAGAATCAATTTTATTTAGTTAGTTTTTCTCGTGGCTTTCACTGCTCCGAGACTTCGTTGTGTAAGTGGTGCTGGGGTTTGAACCCGTGTACTCGCACATGCCAGGCAAGCGCCATAACCGCCGAGCCACCACTCCAGCCCCTCCCCTTTTCTCTTGAAGTCACTATAGATCTCTCTCAGTTTTTGCTTCTTCCTTCCTGATGTCACAGGCCAAGGCATTCACTCTCATCTTCATCCCTTCCCTCAAGAGAAAAAGAAGTGAGCACAATGATGCCTCCCATACAGAAGCAAAGAGAGTCTTTGAGAAAATAAACTGGTTCATCCTCTTATGTTGCCGCATTTCCTCAAGAGAAGGAAGCCACCTCCATATTCGTACAGAGTTGCTTGACAAGCAGCTTCTCTGAAGAGTCCCCAGTGAGGAAGGAGGAACACTAGGTATCTGCCTTCAGTGTTCCCAGAAAACTACCCATGCTGTGTTGGGGGTTGGACGATCTCTGGTTTTTACTGTTCTTCCTTAAAGTCCCTCAAGCTGAGAATGGACAAGCTAGGATGTCTGCACTTCTGCTTTCTTCCTGACTCTTTAACTGTAATGGCAGTGAAATATGTCTTCTATCATGGAGGAACATCATGATTGGGTCTCCCAGTCCCTGCCTTTATGTGTTCATCTTAACATATCCTCTCTACAGAGACCTGTTCTTTCAGCCCCACTTTCTTATTTATGTCCAATAACATTACTTTCCTTCCCTAGGGAGAACCTGTTATTCAGGAATAGGAAGTCTGCTAGAGAACAAATATTTAAGGAGGAAATTAAAATGATATGATTTGTAAAAATGTTTTCCTGGTATATGGTATATTAGGTAAATTAGGTTTTTTTGGTTTTTGTTTTTGTTTTTTATTGTTTGTTTGTTTTTTAGCAACTATTGTCAAGTACCACCAGCTAAATGTCTTAAACAACAGAAATACATTGTCTCATTGTTTGGAGGCTGAAGGCCAAGATCTAGCTGTTTCCTGGCTTGGTTCCTTTTGAGGGCTCTGAGGTAGAATGTGTTCCTTGTCTCTCCTTGATTTTGGTGGTTTGGTACCAACGTTTGGCTTTCCTTGACTTTCAGAAACATCTCCCCAATCTCTGACTTCATCCTCACATAATGTCTTCCCCGTGAGTGTTCCCTTTTATAAGGACTCCTTTCTTACAGGGTTGGGTCCTAACCTAATGATCTCCTTTAAACACGCCTACCATTCTTAAACACCCAATCTCCAAATATGTTTTCATTGTTAAGGACTGAGGATTGGACTCAAGCATACATTTTTAGGGGGATAAAAATTCAACCTAAAACTCCTAGTTGCATTCACATGAAATAGATTAGAAGTTAAGTCACTTTCCCAAGATTATAAACTGGCCAATAAGCCATTATGCACAAACATTCTTGCTTCCGCCAGGGATTTTGCTCTTAAACCTCTATGTTCTTTGTGGAAACGGAGCTGGTACCACTTCCCAAGGGCGCTCTGCAAATCTCTGGATGCATTTGATTCAAAAATTTGAGGCTTACTTTTTCATTTAATGGGCAAAAGTCAAGAGATGCCAACTATCCTGTAGTTTTTGAGCTGGTGCAGTTGAATAATTGCCCAGTCGTATAGGAACTTCTAATGCTCTGTCAAATTTTCTAGGAAGTAAAATGTTGGTTCCTAATTACCTGAACACAGAACGTAATGTGCAAAGTGGTTTTTTGGAAGATTTTAATTTATCGCTGAATTTCCAAGAACTAAACCAGCATAAGCGAGGAAAGATTGATCTTCATTTTGTTCAGAGTTTCACCATTTCAGAACATTTTGACACTGACTCTTAGTACATGTCATTAATGCTGCACACCTGCTTAAGTTCTGCCCTTGGAGTTGGTGCATTCACAGCGATTCCTGACATTGGTCCAGTTGTCCATCTGCTTTATTATATTCTCTACTCCAGTTGGTTATACCTCAGCATTTCTTGTTGAGATATATATTTATATTACTTTTATTGTGCTGCATTACCATTAAACACACACACACACACACACACACACAAATGCAAATATATATATATATCTGTGGAGGGGGGCAGATACTGGGGAATTAACCTAATACTAATTAACCACTGAACTACATCCTCAGCCCTTTTTATTTTTTGAGATAGAGTCTCACCAAGTGCCTGAAGGTAAAAATGCATTTTTAATAAAAATAATGTATATAGGTAAGCAACTTTTATTATGATGATTTTCATTTCTAAATAGTAAAGAGAAAAATACACATATTTGGTTAAAAAAAAAGGACATGTTAGGTCATTTTTGAGGTTTGCTATTTCCTCATTATCTCTTGAAATATGGCTTAGTTGATGTCCTTCTTTCTGTGGATTCACTTTTATTTAAAACAGAAATACATTGAAAGCTAAAGAAAATTAAATCACTATCATATATGGAAAACCAGGATAACTTGTTTCAAATAGAAGACCATTATAGTAGACAATGAAGACATTGTTCTTAAAGTTTAAAGTTAAAAAGTAGAGATCATAAGTTGAAGTCTAAGTAGTAATAAACCTAAATGATTATATTATACCAGGCAGCACATGTTATTTTATTTAATTGTCCAAATAACCTTTCAAAGAAAGATGAGTTGTCTCCTGTTTACAGATGGGGGAAATTGTGAGAGACAAAAATGATTTAAGCACAAGTCTGTATGTTATATCCTAAACATTCTCTAACTGATTTTCCCATCCAATCTCATTTCCTCCTGTTCCTTACCTACTGTTGTACTTCACCTTTCTTTATTTTCACATTAAAGTGAATTATGATAAGCATCCAGAAAAAAAAAGCAATTCAAATCTGTTGATGGCCTCCTCCCTCCCTCTTCTTCCTTCTTTCCTCTTTTCATTAGTTTTAGGTAATATGCTTCCAAAGAGGACAATGTTTGCTTACTCCTAAGTTAGATGCATATTCAGTTACAAATTCAAGGTGGAAGAACTATGCTGTTGTTGTTGTTGTTTTAAAGTGTGGGAGAGAGAGGAGAACGGTTGCTAGGAAGGTGAAGAAGCTTCTTTTGGGTGGAAGTGGATACAGAAAAAGATGAGATTGGTAGACATGGGAAGAAAACAGGGCAAAAGAGGAGAGGAAAGAGATGTGTTTCCATCACAGTATCTAAAGGTAGGCTTGATGTGTTAGATTCTTTGCTGTGTTGTATTTGCACTCACATATACATATTAAAATGTAAGATATTTATGTGTGCTACCTAAAATAATCATGTGTACTACCAAGAGTATTCATGTGACTAATGGCGCAAGACACTGTCTTTGTTCAAGTGTACTTGTCAGCTGTCTAGCTCAGATATATTCACACTCAGTCCTACAAGGTCAGCTCTTGATAAAAAGAGAACGAGAGCACGTTTCTTCATGAAGTTTCTCTTTTACAATGAGCTGCTCATAGCAGATGTTATAGCCAGAAACATCATTTTCCTTCTTTTTAAACGTTAAATTAGAAAGGAAAAGAGGGAAGGAGTAGTACTAGGGATTGAAAAGAAGAAAACTGTTATGAATTTATGAGTAGGTGAAAATGAACTCTATATATTGCATTAAAGTAAAGAAAATTTACAAATTTTATATTGAAGATATGCAACATGATTTTATAAGGCACATATATAGTAAAATGATTAGTATAATACAAGAGATTAACATTTCCATCAGTCACCATCACCATCCTGCCCCCTGCGGCAGGAACAACTCTAATCTACTAAATTAACAAAACTCCTGAGCACAACACACTGTTTTGTACATTGCTTCTTTTATCCTGTTCATCTTACATATTTGCTACCTTGTATCCATATTCTCCTTTCCACTCTGATCCTGCTAATTACTGCTTTTATTCTCTATCTCTATGTATTTGACATATATTTATTATTTATTTAGATTCAACAAATAAGTGACATCATGCAGTATTTTTTTTCTGTGTCTGGTTTATTTCACTGATTTCTCTAAATCCATACTCTCAGATCCATGTTGTAGCAAATTGCAGGATCTCTTCCTTTTTAAAGACTGAATAGTGTTACATTGTATGTCTCTTTCATACCATAATTTCTTTCTTCATCCACTGATGGACACCTAGATTGTTCCATATCTTGGCTATTGTGACTAATGCTGCAGTGATCCTGGGTGTCCCATTATCTTTACTAAGTGGTGATTCCATTTCCATTGAGTATATACCCAGAAGAGGGATGGCTTGGTCAAAAGGAAGTTCTATTTTTAATTTCCTTTGGAAGCTGCATTCTGTTTTCCAAGCTGGCTGCACCAATCTACATTTCTGTCCCAATCTACATTTCCACTACCTCTCCAGTGTACTGGAGTTCCTTTCCTTTACTCTAAAGACTTGTTGTCTCCTATCTTTTTATAATAACCATCCTACCAGGTATGAGATGGTATCTGATGGTTCTTTTCATTTGCATTTTCTTGATGATTTGAGATGTTAATCATCTTTTCATTTACCTTCTAACTATTTTTATGTCATCATTGGGGAAATGTCTATTCAAGGCCATTTCTCATTTATAAATTGGGTTATTTATTGACTTGTTATGGAGTTATATGCATAGTTTATAAACCTTAAATATTAACCCTTCATCTGGTATATGGCTTGCAAACGTTGTTTCCCAACCCATAGCTTGCCTGCTCATGTTGTTGAGGATTTCTTTTACTGTGCGGGAAGCATTTTAGTTTGATATTGTCCTGTTTATTGATCTCTGCTTTTGTATCTTGAGGTCTTGGTGTAATATTCAAGAAATCATTAATAAGGCTAATATTGAGGAATTTTTCCCTGTTTTCTTCTGTTTTCAGGTCTTATGTTTAGATTTTTTTAATCCACTTTAAATAGTTTTTTGCACATGGTATGAGATAAGGGTCCAATTTTATCTTTTTCTTGTGGAAATGTAGTTTTCCAGCACCATTTATTGAAGAGCTGACCTTTCCCTATTGAATGCTCTTGATACCATTGTCAAATATCAATTGACCAAGTATGTTTGGATTTACTTCTTGGCTCTCTTCTTTGTTCCACTGGTCTATGTGTCTGTTTTTATGGCAGTGCCACATTCCTTTGATTACAGAACTTTGTAATGTAATTTTAAATTATGTGTGATACCTACAACTCTTTTTCCTTAAAAAATGTTTGACTATTTGGGTTCTTTTATGGTTTCATACTTTTTAGGATTAGATTTTTTTTTAAGACAGGGGGACAGAGAGAGAGAGAGAGAGAGAGAGCGAGAGAGAGAGAGAGAGAAAGAAACAATTTTATTTAGTTTTTCATGTGACTTTTGTTGCTCCAACACTTCATGTGTACATGGTGCTGGGGTTCAAACCCACATCCTCACACATGCCAGGCAAGCACTTCAACCATTAAGCTACTGCTCCAGCCCCTAGGCTTAGGTTTTCAATCTCTGTGAAGAACGACCCTGGGATTTTGATACAGATTGCCTTGAACATGTTTGGCAATATGGACACTTTTAACATTATTAATTATCTTGATCCATAAGCATGGATAATTTTCCATTTGTTTGTGACCTCTTCAATGTCTTTTGTCAGTGTTTTGCAGATCTATTACTTTCCTTCTAAGTTTATATGTAAGATATTCTTAATGAGTTCTTCTAGGCTGAGTTATTCAGTGTCTCTGTGGCAGATTTTTAGAATATTTGATTAAACCCCTTTAGGTGTTTTATAATTGGAGCTCAATATAGGAAAAGAAATAATGGCTTGGGGATGTAGAATATCAGATTATTCTCAACTTTAGCATTTTAAAGATGCATCGTATGTGACTTCCCCAATTTGACTGAGGGGTGATGGCTTGTGGCATTGCCTACAGAATGGCTTTGTGTAAGATCCAAACTTCATGGGTGCTGTGCCCATCCATGTAATAAATGAATAGCAAGAACATGGCTTCTAACGGAAGGGCAGTGTCTGAATGTGTTTCCGAGGCGGATATGAGAGCTCCCAGCATGGGCATCCCTTGTAGTTGCTTTAGATTTCACCACCTCTAGAGGACGGTGAGGCAAGCCAGCCAGGAATCTATTTTAACAAGAGCTAGAGAAACCAGCCTTGAGATCACAGAAAATAAAGTTTTTGTAGCCTGAGACTGAATAGGTCCTAGAGAGAAAGAGAAGATTCCTCTGAACAGAGCAAGCTCAGTTTTCCACCCAGCCTTCCCATGGATCCGAACCACACTCCAGGCCAAGAGAAAGGCAGCACAGTGGCAGTGCAGTGGGTTCCATGACCTCCTCAGGCTGTCAAGGATGTCAGAGTCATGGGCAATGGCATCTGCAGCAACTGAGAGCATCCAGGGAGCCTGGAAGACAATGCGGAACTTAGATTCTTCCATCATTGGAACCCAAGAGGGTTAGTTTGTGAAGAAATTTGTGTTGCATCTTAGAAGTATTTGTGAAGATCTTCAAGGGGACTTGGTTTCCCAAAAGGCTGTAAAAGAGAGACCTTGAAAATGTTTTTCTGTGGAATGTATATGACCATATTTTTACAGACCAGTAGAGTCAAAGAAGCGTAACTCCATTTATCTGGTGCTATGGTTGTCTGAAGCCACGCTATCTGTGCTATCTTATGACCTAGTTGCTTAAAATACCTGTTACTGTGTCTCAATTTTGTGACTCAGATATTCACAATGGGCTTGTGTTATTGGTTCTTTTTCCATATGAAGCTAAATAGGGATTGGTTATTTGGTAGTGTTGAGAGGAGATGCATGGGTTTGGGGGGTCTAGGATGACTTCCCTCATATCTAGCATCTTGGAAGGCTGAAATCAATTAGAACAGTCAGCCAGGAAGTCTGAGGAGTATAGTGGGCCATGAACCAGGCAGAAGCTGCAAAACCTTTTATGACCTTGTCTAGGGAGCCCCCTAGCCCAACTTCTGTTATACCATATGGGCTGAAGCCGCTACAAATCCACTGATTCATGGAAGGAGACCTCAGTCCCACCTCATTTTAATTTTATTATTTTTCCATTGGTGCATTCATAATGGTGGGATTCATTATGGCATCTTCATACTTGTACGTAATTTGATATCATGTCCAGTGCCTTTCCTTTAGTGTGCAGCAACGTGTTACAACTTCCACATCTCTATTTGGAGAAACATACTCTGTGAGTGCATGTATGCATATGTATGTGTGTGTCACATCTGTGGTTTTCATGAAATCTCTCGGGCCACCTAATAGGTGCCATACTTCTTACAACTCAGTGTATTAGTCAACCACAGGTCATATTTTAAAAAATTTCTCTCCATTGCTTTCTTCTGACTGCTTCCTCTGAGGCCTTCCCCAAGATTCTGCATGCTTTCAAATAGAAAACACGTATTGCTCTTGTTTATGTTTCTTAACATAAAGACTTTTAAAAGGATTTCAAATATCTTCTCAGCATTTACAGAAGATTAATATTTTTATATTTTACATTCCAGAGATGAATCTCAGAAATGCAAATTTGGTAAACAACTTCAACATTATTGTAGCAGGGAGACAGGGGCTAAAAAAGAGTACGCACGGAAGGCAGCATGTACAGGGGTATGAAGAGCTGCTTTGCAGTTTCCCCTGCTTGTGCATATTCAAGCCTTTTAGGTATAAAGCTAGACACCTTTCCTGGTCTGTTTCTCAGATATCTGAACAAGCCACTTGAAGAGAAAGTCTATTCTTCGCTGGTGCGCACGGTTAATCAATGGGTAGGGGTTTTACGTCAGTTCCGTTATTGAAGAGCTCTGCGCTGGCCCAAGCTCTCCAGCCAGGAGGATCAGAACAAAGGGAGACATTCATGTAGATCAGACTGCAAAGCATTCATCAGGAACTGCTTAGCTTGGCTTGTTCTGTCAAGATCGGGCGCTCTGTTTCTGCCTAACTAGATTCTTCCGCATTTTCACTTTTTCAGTGTCAGCCTTACCACCTTCCTGGCTCAGCACTGAAATCTTCATAAAATAGTAATGGCTAACATTTACTAAGCAATCGCTGTGGGCTAAGCTCTGTGCTCTGCTTCATGTTCAGTTAATCCTCTCATCCACCTTTTGAGGCAGATCCTACAAATATTCCATTTTGCAGTTACAGATATTGATTCGCATAAAAGTAAGGTTAAAAAATAAAAGGCTTTGGATAAAAGTTCCAGAAAGGAAATATAACCACAAACAGTGATTAGGAGTCTTTGAGGTAAAGACGTTGCCTTTATGCTTGTTATTTTAAGGTTCTCTGTGATAAGAAGAAATGATGTTGAACTTGGAAGTTCAAGTCCAGGCACACTTCTCCATGCTCCATTTACCATGTCCAGGCAAAGAGCTAACTATGAAATGCTACATATTGAGAGAGCAAGGTTCAAAACCAGAGAGGTCACAATTAGAATCTTGGCTGAATATCAGTCAGTAAATATATTCCCTAGTTAAGCTTATCTGTGCCTCCTCTTCTCTTCTCTACTTGAGTAGAAGTTCAGTATCATCCCCACAGATGTCTGATGCAGAATTAAACTGAGAGAACCTTTGTTTAGCATACATGATTGAGACCAGCTATGTAATTTGTAGGACTCCTTGCACAAGTTAAATGAATTCCTTTTGTTAAAAGACTACTAAGAATTTTAAGACAGCAATAGCAGAATATTAAAGGAAAGCCCAGGGCCCTTCTGACCATGGTCTTTAGTGACTTTTGTGACTATACAGTTTGCATGTCCATTATGGTGACCCTGAATGCAATAGTCATTTAATGAATATTCCTACCTCCCTTGACATATCCCCCCAAATGTGTCTACTCCCAAAGTACCAGGTCCTCAGAACCTCACCTGCATATTCCTAAAGCCCCCTATCTTTCTCTTGGGTTATTTTGATCCCCAGACTGTGGGTCAGTAGCAAGATCCTTGTCATCTTACTAGGAAGCCAGAGATATTGTGCCATCTTCAAAGAGATCCTAAAGGGTTCTTTGACGTCTTAGCCAAGACTTGGACAAGAATGACAAAATTAAAACATTAAAAAATTACATCACTTTTAGACATGCTTAAGATCTACTCACAGCAAGAATAATTATATAATACTGACTGGCAGCCATTATATAAGAACATCTGGCTTGTTTGTCCATAACATCTTCAAATTTATATAGTCACTGCCTTCAGAGGCTCACCCTTTCTCTCCCCATGTTAGCTCAGACCCTCCTAATTTGGAGCATGAGTTGCAGCAATACATCTTAAGTCATTGACCAATCTCCAGACTTATACCCCTCAAGTCCTTCAAGTCCTTTCTTCTCCGTGCCTCCAAAGCCATCTTCCCGTAGTGCAGATCTGATCATGGTGTGCTCCTCTGGCAAAGCTTCCAGTGGGGGCTACTTCTTGCCTTTTAGGATGAATGAAAACTCTTCAGTCTGGCATAAAGCCATTGGTGAGATAGTCCCAGCCTGTAGTCCACCTCTTTCAATTTGCCCTTTCCCTTTCCCACCCTCCTGTCTTGCTTTATTACTTATAATTCCCACTTCTGCGTACCCCATACTTCAGTCTGACTAGTTATTTTATTTTATAGCTATTTTTAATACCCCACATTTGACATGCTATATGCCCTTGGACTGGATGCCCCTGCCAGGAATTCTACTCCCCACCCCCTACCCTCACTCTCACATTAAGCTAAGAAAAACAGACTGATTCAATCTTACCTCAACCTCATGGTCACCTTTCCTTCCTCGTTTCCTCAGTCCTCCGATCTCATTCTCCCCTTTTCTTTCTACTTCAGGACATGGGCTCCATGGCTAAGAGTTTTTCTTCTTTTCTACTTGAAAACCCCTTTTCAATTCTCGGCCTTCAAACTAATAGGAGAGGGGTTGTGGTGTACTGGAGTTCTCTGATGGGCTGAGAAGGCAAAGTCGGTTTGCATGGTTAATAGCCAGACAGTCAGTCCTGAGACATCTTAATTCAGGAGTGTGTGACTGAAGTCTGAAGGGACATTCTTTGACATCTGTCTGCTTGTCCTAGTTCTGTCTATCACCACTGCCTCAAGGAGGTTGGGCCAATGCAAACACAAAGGAGATAAACATACTGGCAGGAAAAAGCAAAGTGAAGGTAGCTAGAGAGAGGGCCACCAGGGAATGCAGGCAGTGCCAGTCCCTAGCCACACCTCAGGAAGTCCTGCGCTTGTTGTTGGAGAATATGGGCAATGGGACCCCCCTGAATGTTAAAAGAAGTAGTTTGCTGTACTTCGGAGCCCTTACCTGTGAATGTCTCTCAAGGCTGACAGAGTTCTCCAAGCAGTTCAATTGCTGGCCTTTAGCTACTTGGCAGGATGTGCTAGTGAATTCATCATATTTAGATGCATATTTGAAAACAAAACCATCGTAAAAATTCTCTTACAGAAAGCCCTTTTTGCCATTCTCAGTGTACTACAATGAAAAAAAAAGATGGCCCTTGTGTGTGAAGAATGGAGTTCAGGTCCTTGTGCGGTCACTAATGTGTGGTGTGTGATTGTAGCCAACCCATTTAACCCTTCAATGCCTATTTTTCCTGGAAAAGTCAATCACAGGTATTTATTTCTTAAAGTTGGTAAGAGATCAGATGAAGAAAGTAAGCAATAGAAAATGTAGAGAACCACATAAATGCTTATTTTAACGATTCTCAATTCTCAAGCTACCTTTATATCTACCAGCCCCACCCCCAGTCCATTATTTAATGAACCCTAGGCTTTGGGACAATTTACTAACTTCTGAGCCTTGGTTTTCTCTTCTTTAAAATGGCAATATCAGTACTAGCATCTGCTTCAAAGGCTACAAAATACTGCTTGAAAGGGCTTAGCACAGATAGCATGTGGTATATGATGTATGCTCAGTTAACATTCAGTATCATTCTTGCAAAGAGCAGCAGGATGATTGCAAAGTTTGAATTCATCCTCCAACAGTTAATTTCATTCTTTGAACACAGTTTTTAGAACACCTGCTGTATTTGAATCAGGCACTGTACTTTGCATTGGAGAGAGTACAAGGAAAGGGGAAACATTGTTCTTTTCCTCCTGTACCTTATAGTCCATGAGAAGGAAGTTCTGATCATATAATCACACAGTTTTAAATACTGTTACAGTTTAAATATGAGGTATTCCCCCACAGCTCATATTGTGAGACATTGCAAGAAAGTTTAGAGAGGATATGATTGGGTTATGAGTCTTAGCCTAATAAGTGCATTGATCCAATGATAGGGATTAACTGTGCAGTAACTGTAGGCAGGTAGGGTGTGATTGGAGGAGGTGGGACATTGTGGGCTTGCCTTTGGGTATGTATTTTGTCCTTGTTCAGCAGAGCTCCTCCCCACTGCTTCCTGGTGCCATGTCCTGAGATGCTTTCTTCTGCTACACCATGATGTTCTGCCTCCCCTCCAGCCCAGAGCAAAGGAGTAGTCCGTCTATGGACTGAGACCTCTGAAACCATGAGCCCCCAAATAAATTTTTCCTGCCTAAAATTGTTCTTGTCAGCTCCTTTGGTCATAGCAGTGAAAAAGCTGACTAAAGCAGGTTGCTTGTTGAATGTGGTAGCACACGCCTATAATTTCAGCAGTTTGGGAGGCTGAATCAGGAGGATCACAAGCTCATAGCCAGGCTCAGCAACTTAGCAATGTCTTAAACAACTTAACAAGACCCTGTCTAAAAATAGAAAAATAAAAAGGGCTGGAGAAGTGGCTCAGTGGTTCAATACCCAGTGCCAGGGGAAAAACAAAAACAAAACAAAATAAAACAAAAAACAGGTGGCTTCTGATCAAGTATGGGGTGTAAAGAAAGTTCTGTTTTGGAAATGCTGTTTTAGTTGTACTTGAAAGAATGACAAAAGACTACTACATGGAGGAGGGAATGAAAGCATTCCAGGCAAAAGAACCACATATGCAAAGGTCCTGGGGAAAAAGATCTCATTTTAGGAAAGTAAAGAAGGCTAGTGTAACTGGAAGACTGGCAGCCAGGTAGACAGAGCAGATAGCGTGAGGCTGTGTAGACCATGTTCGGGCAATCAAGAGTTAACTGAACGAGTCCATGTGCTTTAAGATGAACCTTGCATTTCACAAAAGATCATTTTGCTGCCACGTGAGGCAGGTAATCTGCGTAAGCAACGATGATGACTCAAACAAGTACTACATGCAGTGTGACCTGATGACCAATTGAGACAATACCACATGGGACTTATGAGGATTGCAATCTATCCAGCGCTACCCAGATCTTTAGAATCAAATCTGGTTCTGGGGCCAAGCAAGCTGTGCTTTCACAAGCCCTGCAGGCAATTCTGATGTACACGAAAGGTTTAGAGTTGGCCTTGGTTTCGGACTTGCCAATAAAAACTGAGGAGTGGAACCAAAAGCAATTTCTGAGGTTTAGCTGCTGGAATTGACAGCCTGCAATGTTCTCTTTTGGCCTTAGCTATGAGAAAGAAGGAAGTGACAAGAATGACTTCAAAATGTGTATCTGCCACAGGAAACACCTAATCTGGGTTTTATAATTTTTTGGGTGTGTAATAATATATGCTTTGGTGTGAGAGGGAAGGAATGCCTTCAGCATGGTTTTGGGGTGTGTGTGTGTGTGTGTGTGTGTGTGTGTGTTTAGCATGAACCAATCCAAAGAGCACTGCTGATAGAATCTGAGAAGCATCATTATGAAAAATGACTTAGTGTGAGAAAAATATATGTATAATGACTTGGGACATCTCCCCAATTGGCAGTGTAACCAAGTTATCACTGGAGAGTTGATTTCCTCTCTGATAAGGAAAGCTATTTTTCTTGAAATCTTTACCTTCCCAGAATTCTTCACCTTTGAGTTCACTAAATTCTCTTTTGAAACATCATGTTCCACTATTTAAAAAAAAAAAGAAAGAAAGAAAAGCACTTTGTTTCGGAAATACACTAGAACTGGAACAGCAAAAGAAATCTTGTTAACAATGCTACTAAGGAAAGATACTAACAAAAGGGAAAATGTTAAACTCAGGATGTGTTTTGAAGTTAAAACCAACAACAACAAAAAAACTCTGACTACCTAAGGTTGTTTCATTGTGTATAATGTCTGTAATGATTTAGAAAATACTTGTTCCCCTCCATGCACAAAAGAGATTGCCAGAATGGAAGTTTCTCACAATATTCTAGTGCCGGACCTGAGTGAATAGATGCCATGGACAGTCTTCCATTTCACTCTTTAGACACTGATTTACATGCCTTTAGTTTTGGGATGCATCTTACAAAGCTCCTACTCAGTGCTGTAATTCCCAAAGTAGCTTCTGTTCGTGAATTTGGAAGTAAAAACCTGGTCAGAGAACCTTCAAGATCATTATTAGCTGACCCTGTTTTTCAGATGAATGATAATTAAATACATTCTCATGAAATGGGAAAGGAAATAACTAGCCTTTATTAAGGAAAATAGGATTGTGTGTTTGGATAGTCTTCTTTAACAAGACACTTTTAATTCTGTCTAAAGAAATACATTTGGTTCTTGTATTAACAAATAATGCTTCTCTACTTTGGTAGTGAAGAGCTTGGTCAAAATCCCCAAGAGTTTGTGTGAGCTGGTGTTCAGCAATTTGTAGGCTTCTGCATCAAGAGCTGGCAAAGCGTGGCCTCTCTCTGGCAGGATGCTTGTTTTTGTAAATGAGGGTTTATTGCAAAACAGCCATGCTCGTTAGTTTACATGTTCCCTATCTCTATTTTAGCACTGCATTGGCAGTGCTGAGTACTTGAGACAGAGACCACATGAATTGCACAGCCCCAAAGTATTTACTCTCTGGCCTTCCATGGAAC
This sequence comes from Aplodontia rufa, assembly GCA_004027875.1. Classification (NCBI taxonomy): domain Eukaryota; kingdom Metazoa; phylum Chordata; class Mammalia; order Rodentia; family Aplodontiidae; genus Aplodontia; species Aplodontia rufa. Next base: position 6,912 of record PVKS010020109.1, on the reverse strand, counting down.
AAGGTTGCTCACCTCTGAAGATGAATAGCCAAATCTGTTCGATTGAATTTCCAAATGGTGCCCTCAGTTTAGAATTCTGAATTTTCATGTCTTAATTATACATATAGGCTTAAAATATACCTTTATTCCCCATTTGAGGAAAATGCCTATAATCCTATGAAAATTAGTTAGAAAATGTTGTGCATAAATATATTTTTTACCTAACGATGTTTTTGTTGGGGTAGGCGTCTGATCGCTGATGCAAAGATGAGCTTGTCAGAGGTGATCCCTTACCTTAGTAATCTGGGCATGACAGTGTTCAACCAGGCACTAGGGTTGGTGAGGTGTCTGCTCTATTTTCGGAAGGAAGCAGTAAGTCGTAGAAGACGTCTAACTGTTTTGCCTCACATGCCTGCCAAGTTGTGACTCAGGGCAATCTGGCGCAGTGTTCACGAGTCTTTGTTGAGAATTGAGCTTGCACAATGGAAGAAATGTTCAGTATGTTTGTTGTCTGCATATTCTTAGAAAGTGCTAAATTGTCACCTAAAACTGTAATCACATATTTATATACTAGAGAATTGTCATGAAATTCTTAACCACTTCTTTTAAATTCTTCTTTATTTCTAATTCTCATCTCAATATTTCTGCATTCTCACACTGGACCTATTTTCCACCTCATTTACTTTACTTGCCCAAGCTTTTAAGCACAAATTCTAATACTGAACCTAATTGTTTAAAAAAGGATATCATCAGTGCTGAATTTGTTACATCTCAGCTCATTTTATCAATAATATATACAAGTAAAAATTCCTCTTTTTTGATATCAGGAGCACTTAACCACTGAGCTACTAATCTTCAACTATATGCATATATATGTATATATATTATTTTATATTATATTACATTATTTTTTTAATTTGAGACAGGGTCTCACTAAGTTGCTTAAAGCCTCACTAAGTTGCTGAGGCTGGCCTTAAACTTGTGATCCTCCTGCATTAGCCTACTGAGTCAATGGGAAAATTATCCTTTTTAGATGTCAAAACAAGTTTTTTAAATTCCTTTCATTATTATTCCTTTGTTTAGATTTTTTAAGATGTGAAGACATGCACAGTGCTTTAACAGAATGACATGAAACCGAAAATGTTATGATTGAGATCTAGTCCCAATTCTTCCCACAATTCAACATTTTGGCCCTAAACAGCTTAGGTAACCACTCTGACCTCAGAATTTTCATCTTTACTATAAATAGTACCATCTCATCATCTCTAAGGTCTTTTCTAACTCCAAAAACCTGAGATGACTTGTATATTTCAATTTAATATCAGATTAGGTATTCAAAATGGAATTATCCATTTTCCAAAGTCTATGTATGATGTGTTTCATTCACTTTTAAAAAATCATAAAATGTGTCATATATGCACAAAAGACACAGACTATTACAACAAACACCCACCCACTACCACCACTGACTTTAGCAAATACTAGTAAAATCTAATACTGAGTCATAGTTGTGTCCAAATGCTTTTTTATGACTAAAGAATCAAAGTGTTACATATGCAGCTTACTTTATTTAACTATTTGAAAACTATTAAATACTTCAAAGCTCTTATCTCTAGTGTTTTCTCATGGCTCGTAACCATAAGAAATAGCTTTCTATCTCTTATGTAAATGTGGTGTGGACAGCTATAAAAATTATACCTGAGTAGACCAGGTGAGACAAATGGAGAATCCAGGACTTGGCCACAAGTAGTGACATCTTAGCTTTATATTTTCCTAGTACCTCTCGACCTCTTTACTCTCCTTATCTAAATACACCATTTTTAGTTTAGTTTAGTTTTTTTTTTTTAAGAGAGAGGAACAGTGAGAGAGAGAGAGAAACAATTTTTTATTTAGTTTTTCATGTGGCTCATTGCTTGGAGACTTTGTTGTGTACGTGGTGCTGGGGTTTGAATTCACATACTTGCTCATGCTAGGCAAGCACCATAACCACCAGGCTACCACTCCAGCCCATTTAATGAACTCCTGATGTATTGTTTCAGGTCCTCATAGAAGCACACCATGAAAATCATCTGATCTCATTCATTGTCCCTCCATCTTCTTTTTTAAAAAAGAGTTCATTAATACTCAAAAGTAGTGTGAAGTATCACTTTTTGGGTTATCCCTTAAGAATTACTATATAACCTTATCCTCTCTTCTTTCACATTCTTCCACACCTCTTGCCTCACCCTGGTTCAGTTTTTCTTTTTGCTATAGCACTTAAAACCTGCTAATGAACTATGTAATTTGCTTATGTATTATAGTTATAATTTATTGTTTTTATCTCCAAACTAGAATAAAAGTCCTTTCAGGGCATAAGACAGAGATCTTTTCTGTTTTGTTTGCTGGTCCAGTCAAATACCTAGAACAATGCCAGGCATGGAAGGCAATCAATAACTATCCATCGAGTGAATACATAACTCTCCCACCAACTGCTTGAGATGTCATCTTCTCCTTTAGGTTCTAAATGAGGAACCTATGAATCACAGTCCCTCTTTACCATTCTGCATCCACATAGGTGTTGTGCTTATTTATTGGTACTAACAATTATGTCCATTACCCCCCCCCAAACGATAGATTTCCTCCAACCAAAGCCTTGTGCAATTAAAGAGGGTTAACTTAATCCTCACGTGCTCATTTAAATCAGGTTCTTTCTCTCTGAACAATTGCCGGTTTGATGAAATCTTAAATTGTTTTCTAAAAGTTGAGTATCCAGGGAATGAGTTTATTTCAGTGTCTTTTTCTCCTAGAGAAATAGCTCACAGTAGCAATCATGAAACCAAACCTGTCAGATTAGAATTTTCTAATAATTATCAATCCCATCTGGCTACCTTTTCTCTGAAGACTCATTGAGAAGAGAGAGCCATGGCTCACACTCTGGAGCTCACCTCCTTTACTGCTTTCTGGTCTTAGAAGAGATGAGTTTGGGGGACATTGCTGTGTGTCCTACATGGGGCTTCCATGTTAAACAGATCAAGTGGGGTAGCGACTTTGAGAAGCTTGTGTGAGTGCATCTCCTTTGCATCAAACGGACTAAAAGAAGCACCAGTGGTGGTTTTCTGATCCCACTCGCGCGTTAGATACTCAAGCAAATTCAAGGATTAATAAAAACCTGTGTACCTCAATGAAAGATAGAGGCTAATTCTAAACCAAAATAGCTGAATCTTATTTCAAAAAGAGATTCTACTCTTGTTTTGGGGTCAACAGTGGGGTTTTGTTTATTATCCAAAGGCTTTATTTCACTTTTTTCTCTTATAATAGGACATTTTAAAAGCATATATTTCATCATGCCCTGTAGCATGTGTAGAAAGGAGCATTAAATGGAAATGAAACTCAATTACTGAAACGTTGGTCACAGGATAGGATCACTCCCAGAGTATTACAGTAAAGCAAAGTTGGAAAATCACATTCAGATTGTACATAAATTTTGGTCTTTGACACTTATTAGCTATGTGACCCTGAAGAAAACACTACACATCTCAATTTTCACCACAGTAAAATATAGTTCATTGTGGTTAAATGTTGTTGAAAACTGATCAGTGAGAAGATCAGGTATAATACGTGGTGGCATAGTGGCTAGCACATATCAGATGCTTAATGAATGGTAACTCTCACTAAGTCCTTGCTGTGTCCATTATATTTTCAGCACCTTTTATGTGTATTGATCATTGAGCTAAACTCATTTGTCCCAATTCCTCCTTTAAACATATGCCAACTGAAATTGTGTTTAAATGTATATGGAAAAGCCTTTCAATTGTAGGCAAGAATTTTTGATGCTTATCATGTGAACCACTACGTGGTTTGTTTTCTTTTTAAGGCAAGTAATAGCTCCACTGATCAATAATTCAGTAAATAACTTGTTGAGCAAAGACGTTAAAACTATTGACTAAAGCATCTTATGTGGATATATACACGTATGTCTCAAGTTCCCAAGGCTCCACTTGTCCCTAATTATTAGAGAATTCTGAAGGTGGATATAATACTCCTGGAGAGAAATAAAATATATTTTTTTTATTTAAGGAAAAAAGAACTTGAAGCAAAATAGAAAAGAAAGTTATTATCTCCCTACCTCTCTCCCTCTCTTCCCTCCCTTGCCCATCCCCCACCCCCTCCCCCTCCCTGCCTACATATTTGTGGTTCCCCTAGATTATGTGTTGTTATACCCTTGGTGGGTCCAGTACATAAGACTGACTTCCTTTCACCCAAGTCTGGGTTTAGTTCTATTCTCCACAAATGAGGAAAAACATTCAACCCTTGACTTTCTGGATTTGGCTAACTTCACTCAGCATTATATCTTTCATTGCCATCCATTTACCTTCTAAGGCTGCAATATCATTGTTTCTACTTGCTGAGTAGAACTCCATTGGGGTGTGTGTGTGTGTGTGTGCATGCTCACGCATATGTGTGTATCTCACAGCTTTTGGATCCATTCATCCAGTGAGAGACATCTGGGTTGATTCCATAATTTAGCTGCTATGAATATTGATTTTGCTTTGTCATTGTAAGGTACTGATTCTGACTCCTCTGGTAATACACCCAGAAGAAAGATAACTGTTTTGTATAATAAATACAACCATACTTTTTTGAGGAGTCTCCATACTGCTTTCCAAAGAGGGTATACCAGTCTGCAGTTCTACCAAGAGTGTGCTAGTGTTCCTATCGCTCCACAACTCCTCCAGCATTTGTTACTATTTGTGTTCTTCATCTTTGCCTGTCTACCCCGAGTGAGATGAAAGGAGAAATTTTCTTTTTTTAATTTTCAATTTTTTTTATTTGTTCAACATAGTCTTACATTTTGGAGGAAATTATTGTTAATGTAGTTTTGATTTGCATTTCTCTGATTACTAGTGATTTAGAACATTCGCTCATATATTCATTGGCTTGCTCAATTTCCTCTTTTTAGAAGTTTCTGTTTAGCTCTCTGGCCCATTTACTGATTAGATTGTTTGTATTTTTGATATCCAGTTTGTTTGGGTTTTTTTAGTTCTTTGTAAATTCTTTGTAAATTTTGCATATTTGTCCCCTGTTGGAGGAATCACAGGCCATGATTCTCTCCCATTCTGTAGGTTCTCTCTTGACAGTTTTAATCAATTCCTTGGCTGAGCAAAAATTTTTTAATTTAATGACCTTTCCACTCACTAATTCTTGACTTTAATTCTCTTGCTTTGGGAGTCTTGTTGAGGAAGTCATTGCCAAATCCCATATGCTGGAGTATTGCTCCTAATTTTTCTTCTAGCACTTGTATGATAGCTGGTTTAATTCCTAGTTCCTTGATTCATTTTGATTTGGTTTTTGTGCAAGCTGAGAGAAAACGATCTAATTTCAATTTTCTGAAATGGCTGTCCAGGTTTTCCAGCACTGTTTATTGAATAGGCTGTCTCTCCTCCATGCTATATTTTGACCCCCTTTGTCAAATATCAGGTGTTTAAAATTTTATGGGTTTGTCTCAGAGTCTTCTGTTCTCTTCCATGGTACTGTTTTTATACCAGTACCATGCTGTTTTGTATTTATAGCTCTATAGTATAATTTTAGATCTCGTATTGTGAGACCACCTGTTTTGTCTTTCTTACTTAGTAATGTTTGGGCTATTCTGGGTTTCTTGTTCCAAATGAACTTGAGAATTACTTTCTCTATATCTGTAAAGGATAACATTGGTATCTCAATTGGGATTGCATTGAATCTGCATAGTTCTTTTGGCAAAATGGTCATTTAAATTATATTAATTTTGCCTAACCAAGAGCATGGAACATCTTTCCATCTTCTCAGATCTTCTTTAATGTCTGTCTTCAGTGCTCTATAATTTTCATTGTAGAAAATTCATTTACTTCCACAGTTAGATTAATTCCCAAGTATTTTATTCTTTTAGAGGAGATTGTGAATGGGACCCATTTCCTGATTTCTTTTTCTACTCTAATATTGTTAGCACATAGGAAAACTATTGATTTAAGTAGCTGATCTGCTACTATTTTAGAAATAGGACTTCCATATTAATAAGAGCCATGAATGCTATTCTAACAATTTACACAAGCAGTGGAAAGGGAATGGGAGCTTTGAGGACCCTATATTTTCAAATCTTATTAAAAGAAACAAGAGAAAAAGACTGGAGTGGGGAAGGAGATTATTTGAAGAGTGGATGAGAGGTGATTAGGCCAGAACCAGGTGGTAGCAAGTGTGATAGAGCTCTGTGATAGACTCCGCTGGGACCCTCATGACTGCCCCATTCTTTCTGCTACAAATGCAAATGTCACTCAGGCACCATTGGATGCAGCCTTGTTTGCTCACCTGCACCCCTTTTCTCATTTCTACCCCAATATATATCTACCCCTGGACTAATTTCTAAAATTGGCCCACCCCTCACTACATCACAAAGTATGTAGCACTGAGACAAAGGTTGTAGAGAATAGTGCTTATTTGACTTCATGTGAAATATGAGAAGCACCTGAAAATGGTTAGGTCATGTGAGACTGATGCTCTTAACACTCTGAATAGTAAGCTTATTATTATCATAATCTCAACAAAAGGTCCCACATATTTATCATTAAAAATCCATTTGAAACCATATGATCATCTCATTGGACACAGAAAAGGCCTTTGATAAAATCCAGCACCCTTTTATGTTCAAAACTCTAGAAAGGATGGGGATCAAAGGACCATTTCTGAACTTAGTCAATGCTATATATGCTAAACCCTCAGCTAGTATAATACTAAATGGAGAAAAGCTGAAAGCATTTCCACTAAAGTCGGGAACAAGACAAGGCTGTCCGCTCTCACCTCTTTTATTCAATATTGTTCTTGAGACACTAGCAGGAGCAATTAGGCAAGAGAAAGAAATCAAAGGGATAATAATAGGAAGAGAGGAAGTCAAAATCTCTCTATTTGCTGATGACATGATCCTGT